>WSLN01000154.1:0-27237 GCA_019677355.1 Ceratobasidium sp. 370
GTATGTTTCCACTTGTTACCCCCTTAAATCTCACTCAATCAGTCTGATTTTTACACACATCTTTCAATTAGCTGTTCGCATCTATTTCACTCAGGGGAGCGATAATTGCACAGCTGGTTTCACTAGTGCATGTGGCACATTCAGGGGTATTCCCCCTGTATTTCCCCCATAACTCGTTGCACACCAGTTTGCAACAGTTTGTAGACTTAGCCAACAGGCAGGCTGGACTCAGAGGCTCAACGCGCATCTAATGATAGTAATTACATGTACATTCAGTGAGTTTCTGACTTGGGGTATTAGTATTAGCTGTGCTTTTGACATTGAATTTCCTGTACATTGTGGGCCTGCGATCACCTGCAGAACAAATTCCTATACAGATATATATTATATGGTCAGAGAGCTGGGAAATTTCTCTATTCTTTGGTACTAACCATATCTCATTCTGCTGACTTTTATTGCAGGCATGTGTGGGTATGGAGGTGCTTATTATGCAGGTTCTGCCAGTAACCTGGCTGGATTCTAGCGCAAAAATGGCATTCTCACACCCGTGCTGGCGCTGGCATGCCAGTATAGTGGGAAGAATGCTGGCAGGTTGCCAGATTCCTGCACGCCAGATTCTCAGCCAACATCCCTGCCTCGGAGTCAGAAAACTAGAACAGGCTACTGAACCTGTGTCTGTAGGCAGGAAGACCCAAGATCATGATCATAGACATGTATACTACCTCCAGAAATCTAATAACAACCACAACTTCTATATCAAAATCAAGGGAATCACAGAACCCACTCTAACACTCATTGACTCCAGCTCATCACAAGATTTCCTGGATATCATGTATGCTTGGAAACATCACATTCCCCTCATTGAACTCTTGCACCTGCAAACTGTCATTGCCATTGATGGAAATGAAAGTGCACAAAAGATATACTTTCACATGACCCTGGACTTTACCCTAGAAGAAAAGACCTTCAGGGGCTGTTTTTACATCATGCCCCTCAGGGATACTTCCACCATATTAGGACAAGAATGGTTAACTGAACACGACCTGGACATCTCCTGGAGAACCATGGAAATCAGATTCCGAGACGAAAAAGGAGATTGGCAGGAGAAGCCCCAGACAACACCCTCATCCCTGAAGAATATCAGGACTTTGCAGACATTTTTGATGCAGACAAATTCAATGAACTTCCCCCTCACCAAATGCATGACTGTGCTATCAACCTCAAGGAAGGAGCAGACCTACCTAAACCCACACAACCCTACCTCATGTCTCCAGACCAAGCCAAACAACTTTGGGATTTCCTGGAACAGGAACTCAAGGATGGGAAAATACAGGCAAGCAAATCAAGTATCACTGCACCCTGCTTCTATGTCAAGAAACAAGATGGCTCCCTCCAACTGGTTATGGACAGTCAGAAGATCAATGACATCACATTAGTGACCAATTCCCCATTCCCCTCCTGGAGGACCTTATTGAACAACTCCGTGAGGCCAAGATCTTCACCAAACTAGACCTTAGATGGGGGTACAAGAATGTTTGCATCAAGGAGGGGGACGAATAGAAGACTGCCTTGAGAACCAAAGACCAATCATTCAAGTATGTCGTCATGCCAATTCAGTTTGAAGAACACCCCCAGCATTTTCCAACGCTTCATGAACAACCTGCTGGCCAACTTTGGTGGGGTATTCATCATCATATACCTGGACGACATCCTGATTTTCTCCCAGAATAATCAGGAACATACCCAACATGTGTGGCTAGTCCTGGAAAGGCTCAGACAAAATCATCTCTTCGTCCATCCCAAACAATGTCGCTTCAGGGTCACTACCGTTGACTACATAGGACTCATGATTACCCCCAAAGGAATCTTGATGGAACAAGGGAAAGTCAAGGATGTTCTTGAATGGCCAGAACCCAAAATGGTCAAACAAGTCTAGGCCTTTTTAGGGTTCTGCAACTTCTACCAAAGATTTATCCCTGAATTCAGCACTATCGCCAGACCCCTACATGACTTGACCCAAAAGGGAAAGAACTGGAAATGGGAGGAAAAGGAGCAGGAAGCTTTCCAAAGGATCAAGGGAGCTATTTTGCAGGAGCCAGTACTGGCACACCCAAACCCAGATCAACCCTACATCCTTGAAACAGATGCCTCAGGAGTGGCCATGGGTGCCATCGTCAGCCAACAAAAAGAAGACAGAAAACTACACCCCATTGCTTTCATGTCTAAAAGCTTCAACCCAGCCCAAAGGAACTATGACATGTACAACAAGGAACTTCTCGCTATCGTCGAAGCCCTGAACATTGGCAGCTATATCTTGAAGACAGCAGAAACCCCATCACAATCTACACTGACCACCACAGCCTCCAGTACTGGAAGGAAGTGCAACCCATGGGCCAAAAACATGCACAATGGTACCTGTCACGCATTGGTGCTCTACCAAGTCTTTAAGTTCAAGGAATATATGATAGAGCACAAACACTCCTATTGAACAGGAGGTCAAGTTCTTGCCCTTCCATGGTCAAGACTTGCCTCTATATACAAGTCAGAACACAGCCATGTGCAAACAGACGTACATGTGAGTCATACAGGTATTTGCAAAACCAATACAAATAGCATGATATGCAATATCACATCAGAGTTGAAATACATCACATGATGCGTTCTAGAATGTTCTATGGTCACATGACTAGAAAGAGCCACTTCAGTCACCCACTTCAAAATAAGCCTGAGGGGCATCAGCCTGTGTGTAGACAATGTATCACATGTGGGTGGTTGCTAGTGGAATCTAACCAATTCACATTGTACCACTGGATGAGTAGCAGCCAATGAAACTTAAAAAATCAGTGGAAATAAAGGAATAATGAAGCAGTACACATGCATTCTTAGTGGTACATGTGTAGACAGTCCAGCACACAGGTAGACATGGAATACATAGAACACGTGTAGATGACAAAGTGTTGGATCATTAGCCAGCAAGAAGGACACACATGGATAGCATTAGTGGGGTCCTTAGCAAGATTGGTGAGACCTGTGAATGGAGGGATCATACGACAGCCTGTTGCATAGATATGAAGATCTTTGACAGATATTATGATGATAGACTAGATGGGCTACAGAAGGCAGTAGCTGACAGTGACATTACAGTAGATCAGTGGTGCTGAGAATGGGGAGGTTGCAAAAGGCTTAAATGTGGGGGACATCAGCCATTAGTAAATGCACACATGCAGGGATCTATTCATGTGTGCACATAATCAGACCATCTGGGCAAATGAGACATGTGTGGGAACTTAGAACAAACTGTATGGGTAATTTTCAAAATTCAGGCATGACAGCTGTAACAGTGAGGCCTGATCCATGCAGGAGCAGGTGAGGTCCAGGGCAATGACAGGGTGTGCATCAGCAATGAGAGGGGGAGGTTCATGGTTACACTCTCCCATGCCACATGGAATTTTCAAACCTGAAGAGCAGGCATTTATGCTTGAGAGGATCGATGAATGGCTTGGTTTATGCGGGGCGGGAAAGGAAAGGGACACTGATGGGGACCTCTATAGTCCCCAGGACTGATTCATCAATGAGACAATCCAGCAGCTCCGCAGGAATTCCCCCAGCATGATTCCAGCCGCTTTGCCAACAGTCCTCCAGCATTTGCCACATTGCAGAGGGACACACTGCATACTGTGCATGCTAATTTAATACAATGATGTGGGAGAAGCTGATGGGAAGAGCAGTGTGTGAAACAGCTGTTCTACAATGAGGTGGTGAAGCAAAAGGATACCCCATCGACGCGTCCATCATCAGCTTTCAACAAAGTCGTTTCAGTACTGTCCTTGTTTAACCAGCGATATGACTCAAGGATCTTAAACTGTTGAAGCACCTTGACAGATGGCAGGAATCCGCACAAGCTATTGCAGGCATACAACCAGGCAGTGAAGATGGAGTTTGAGGAGTTTAAGGCAGAATCACCCGAGGAATACAGCAAGCTTGAACGATTGGTCCAGGAGGTGTGCGCATCAACAAAAAAGCCATTTGATGAACTTGACAAAGAAACACAGAGAGTGTGAGACATATATCCCATTACTATGTCATTTTCTGGCTGACGAAAGAGATAGTGTATTAGATGTGTTTCCCAGCAATGTGGCTTTGGCCCTCAGAGAGTGGGAGCAAAGAACTGGAGTCCATATATACCTGATAAGTGTGTGGTGGGATCCGGACAGGAAACCAGCTGCATTTGAGTGAGACATCAGAATTGGAGCTTGTGGTGCATGCTTGTACTGATTGAGTTGCAGTTACACAACGAAGAACTGCAGAGGCTTCTTATCAATGGATGTGTGTAAGGATATCAGATGTCATTGGCAGAAATGGTTAGGAGAGCAACAAAGTGAGCAGGCATATGTTGCTGCGAATGAGTGCTTACTCTGCTCCTAGAAGTACCAGGGATGGCAGGGAAATTGGTGGTAGGACCAGCAGTATATCCAAATGAGGTTGGATGGCCAATGCTGCCAGACTTGGATAACCTGAATCTATCAATGAAGAGTGAGCATAAGCTGCTGAGAAGATGGTTTACCTGTTTATGTGGTATGTATTGCAATGTCATTGTAGACGTGATGTCTGACAGTGAGTGCAGAGGCATACAGAGGCATCCAGCCATCCTATACTCAAATTGAACACTGGATGCGTGGCAAGGAGGTTATAGTAGTAGATCCAGAGAGGATGCCTCCAGGGGTGTCCATGCTCAGGGATATGAAACATTGGACTCGTGGGGAAATGGATTCCTGGAAGCCACACATCCTTCGCAGTGAATGTGGTGAGTATCTGTCCCACAGAGTGTTTTTCATGAGACTGTTATGAGCATGCATGGATGGAGGGGAGATGGTGGTAGTGGAGCAAAGGAGCACCCCCATGGATGGCATGAACATTCATTGGAGTCTGAGTGAGCAATTGCATGGTGAGCAGAAGAAGAATTCTGTGATGGACAAAGGCAAGTCCAGTATGTGGCAGGGCATCCTGCCGCTGGCATGAATGACACATATCTACTCCCCGCTTAGCAGCTATACACTGGGAGGAACCAGAAATACTCCAATTGTTACATATGATTGCTCAGTATGAGCAATATGGGCCTAATCATGGATGTGTGCCTCATTACTGAAACATCATTGCTAATCAGTGTAGAATGTAATTGGATTGTCCGACAACCCTCAAACATTTAACCCACACATTCCCAAGTCACATGCCTGTTCACTATTGTGGCAGTTGGTCCCTGCCCCATGCCTCCGAATTCTCTGATCCAAAGGTGCAGGGAGCAACTGGCTGGTCTCTGAAGGCTCTCAAGGTTTGGGTGACTGCAGCTTGGGCCCATATCAATCTGTGCAGTGGCACTGTTTTTGATGGGCCATTGGGTATTCGATGTGTGGGCTTTGCGGTGTCCCACAGTGTGCAGAACCTGAAACAAACATGCACACATTGTTATGACTTATGTAGTGGTCATAACATGTAGCCAGAATTATGTTACAATTTATCATATTTTATCTGAAACATAATTAGCCATTTAGAGGGTCACGTGATTTAAGTGCCCAGCTCAGTCAGCTCGCAGGTGAGCTTTACAGCCTATGTGCCTGACTGCGACCTGTGAGTGACTAAGCACATCACATGACCCTCGGATAAAGAGTGGCTCCTATAAGATTCAGAGCTGCCCAGCATTACCTGTCACTTACCCAAGGCCTTACTAACTAAGTAACCTGCCACATACACTGTATATGGTGTTGTTCAGGCAAGATCACGTGACTGAACAACAAACAACAAGACGCCTGACAGGCACCTAAGCACTGAAGTCAGGTGACCACCGAACAACCAATTAGGAGGAACTTATGCAGGCTGCAGACTGCACACAGAATGACTTGTAGCTATAGCATGTATATAAAGAGAGGTGAAGCCAACTGGTGGCCCCAGTTTGCTTTACCTCGTCCACCACCAGTAAACTACAGACTAGACCAGACAATAGACAAAGTATTACAATACAACAAATAAATAGATCAGAACAGACAGAACACCACTACACAGGTAACAGAACAGTACAGAAACAGCTCACGACACGCATACAGATGTACCACCAGATGTCAAGGCAATCCTTGAACATCCAGAGGCAAGAGGGCTTCTCGGATGGGCCACAAAGCTAATGAATGAAATTATAGCAGCACTGCTCAAGGATCTGATGGAATCGACAGCAACCCTACAAAAAGACTTTCAGCAAGCAAGTGCTTGCATGGGAGGCAGAGAGGGTGCTATAAACGCCACAGTTAGGAATCAGTGTGGAATGAGACGTGGGGAGGCTATGCATGTATGTAGGCAGTGTGGTGATGAACAGCTGTAACTATGAAATGACAACAACAGTGATAGCGTCCAATGGAGGGGAACGAACGCATGTGGGAATCCTGTATGCGTGCAGATCTTCAGCCACACATGCAAACAAAACATGTGACCACACACATAACCAGCTGATATCGATCCATGATGGATTAACATGTGTAATGATATAATAATCACAGGAGTGTGTGAGTCGACGAGATATCACTTCAACCATGATGCCCCCCTTTTTTACTGCTCAAGAATCGAGTGGATTCGATCTGTGACAGACGAGTTTGTCCATTGGGGACACGACAGCAGCAAAACACCTGACTTTGTAGGCAGGGTACTAAGCCAGTATCTTCATGAGTTTCCCTACCGCCATTGCTGATGGTTCATCATGTCGAACACACAGAAAAAGGTTAGGTTAGACCATACTGCACTCAGAACCCCAACGCACCAATAGCCTCCCTCGGAGGTCATATTGCCATTCCACTGGATGACTCATCGTTTGGTGCAATTGCTGCTGGTCAGGATATAGTGGTGAAAACTTGCACTGGCAAACTGTGTTTGACATTTCTGCAAGTTTGTCAAGCAACAGATATCTGATCGCCAGTGACGACCAACTGCACTAACAGCAGGTCTCACGATCTCAACAAGCTGTTCTCTTTAATTGTGGCAACTGCCAGCTCTTTTATCTGCATAGAGGCGTTGCGGATGATAGCAGTGCGCATATAGTCGTTATGGAGCATATTCCAGACCCAACGCCGTGTCACCCACTCATAGCTTGGCCACCCCCGGGGTAACGTACCATGTACTGAAATCTTGAGCTGCTCCTGGCTGTGGAGCCCAGTCCACACTACGAAAGTTCTTGGGGCGGTGACATTTTATCCCCGCTTAGTTATGTGTTTCCGCCCACTGAGCCGCATTGCTACGTGATCAAGGCCCAAACAAACCTTCAGGACAAAGATCCAGTGATGAGTGGTGCAGTTTTTAGTGTGCTGCTCGCTCTCTGCTGGATTCTGGATCTTGTTGCTCTTCCCAAGGTAAGGTATGGAGCAGCAGCATACTTATGATAGACCAGCCGTAGTCAGATGTGCTTCCTCAAGTAAACACTTCAACCCAGGATAATGCATCTTGCACAATCGGAGTGCACAAAATCTGGAAATTACCCTCTTGGTATTTTTCTGTGGCAAGGACCGATGGGTGCGTAGCAAGGAGGTCAGGCTAACCAAACTTGTTGGCCTGCTCCCTGCTGTAGTTGCAGCACTTTTTCAGGACGAATATGCTGAGCCCCGAGGTATTACGGTGCCTCCTTACATCCATAGGGCTTGATGCATTGTCTAGAAGCCACATTTGTGCACTGCGAGATAATAAGCGGTGGTGGTGGGTGGACACACTGGAATCAACAAGCAAAGTCAGGGCTATGGTCAGCCAAAGAGTCTCAATAGCGTAATGCTTATCGATCACCTCACCAGATGCCCATACGGTGGACTGGCAATCCAGGACAATCTCCAGTCCCAGAGGGTTGTAGCGGAGGCGTGAGACAGAACCAGGACCAGCCACAGCCCCCAGCTGCTTGGCGTGCTCCTGCTCCTTCAGCCGGGTATTGTCCACCTCACTGGTCTGCCCAGTCGTTGCCATCTTCACCCCAATCTGCTGATGCTGTCGCATCTGAACTACGTTGCCCGGTTGGGTTCCAGACTGGTTGTAGTGAAGAAAAAATCATGCCAGTGGCAAAGCTGATGAGGATGTTGATGAATCAAGTGCCCCGGTGTAGGATGCACTTCGTTGGATTGCCCAGTTGGCAAGGCTCAAGTCATCCCTTCACCTCAATGAACCGGTCTGCATTAGACAAGTAGATATCGTCATCATAAACCCCCTTCTGGTTCGCGCTTGACAAGGTCAGGACCAATGACATGTTCGGTTGCTCTTGTTCCGAAACGGAACATATTATTGGTCATCACTGTTGGATGTGACAAGGTCTTCTCATCCATGGGACTGTACTGGGACATACAAGGGTACCGTCGTATCGGGGTAGAGGTCGGAATAAGCAGGGTGATGTGTGCTTGCTCTTGGTGCTTGCTAGCCTGTGGGGCAATAGTCCTTGTCCCTGTGGGAGTCGATCACCACAGCCTGCCCGTTGTTGGATCACTCAGTGGGGAATGTCAATTCAGGCAAAACAAGCAGCTGCTCAACCAGATGCGGCATGGCAAAGGCACTAATTTTGGGCGTTCGATAGATCCCCTGCTTATTACTGTGCCACGTTCCCTTCTGAGCAGCAGCCATGAAGCACATTCGTTTCTGCATGCAAACTGTCTAGCTTTACTGTCATCAAAGCAACTTTGATTATATTGGTTGATATTAGACAAGGCGGTTCAAATGGAGTTTGCACTTGAACCTTCGAGAAAAGCGCGTGGTAAAATGTCTCATTTGACAAGTCATGGTAAGCTATCATTGTGGGCCGTTGTTTTTGCAGGTGGGTACCTTCCTGGACCTCGAACAATGGGCAAGGTTAAAAAGAACAACACTACAGCCTTGATCATAGTTCATGTAGTGCAGTAGTCTGTGTAAATAGCGATATGCAGATCTTTTGGTATCAAAATAAAGGTTTTGTCCAAATGCTGTGGAAGTATGATGTGCTGACCAATGGTGAGCTGATGGGGCCCAAAAGCCGCACTGCGAGGGTATCATTGGTAACTCGAAGCAGAAAGGGCGAGTAGTATGTGGGGCATGTTCGAACTTCCATACTATACATGAGGTGATTCATTTGAGACTCTCAATCATTCCATCAATAGCTGAAAATTGTCTTGAATCGAACCGAGTGGGCTGGCTTACGCGCTGGGAGGGGGTAGGCAGAAGTATGCATATGCGGTTTACGATGATCAATATACATCTGGTGTGTTGTTTTGTCCCCTGTGACGTGGCCCACATATGAAGGAACAAGCCTCCTAGGGATGCTCCAAACAAGTAGAGACTCGGGAAATTTCCAGTGTACTGCCAGGGCAGGATTGCAGGAGTGGAGAATAATACTTATGAACCACTGATGTTCCCACGTTCATCCACACCGGGTTCTCCCTTGTTCGTGTACAGCAGTCCTTCATGATCTGTTGCTGAAGCGACATCTGGGATCACTTTCCATCACAAACCAGACAGCAGGATCATTCAGCACTGCGCCATACCATGAGCACAGATAGGAAAATGACACAAATTCACTCACTGCTCATCCATCATCTTGAGGACCATTGGTACCATGTGGAGCTCGAAGACCCTGAGAGATGTTCATATAACAGAGAACCATAACTCAATAGCCCCAATCAATTGCTTGCAGAATGGTGGTGACACACTGTTGCGATTCAGCAGAAGATCATAATATTAGTCGACACGCTCCCAGCGTTTTCGTTCCATGCTATTATTATAATTGAGCTCCTGTCCCCACAACGGAAGCAGTTCTACTACGTGGGGCAGTCAGTGGAAGAGCATCTGAGGTAAATGCAGAGATATGGGTCGTAAAAAATGCACGTCATGTTGCGTCCCTTTGTGGAGTATAGGTGGTTTCATGAGTTGTAGGCTCATAGTGGTGGTACGAGCTGTCAAACAAGGCTATTGACAAACACACAGCATTTGTATGTGCTAGCGCTGCATAGCCCATGAGAGAGAGTGAAGGCTCAACTCAGGAATGATTCGCCTGGCATCGCCTAAATCAAGCAATATAAGGATAACAGCAGTTCATTCATGGGAATAGGTTTCTAGCAGTACGTCACGGGCAGCCACAACTGATATGATAAATGATGCAACGCTTGTGCCGCTGTATACATCACAAGTGATGGCCACTGGTGCTGGTAAACATTTGTTTGCTCAAGATGATCAGCATGTGAGCCAGGAGCTGGAACAATCTGGGAGGCCACAGGATGAATTGATGACGTAGGTGCAGCTGAGAGCATGGCAATGGTGAACGCTAAAACCACCAAACATGTCAGACACAAAGTCAGTCATAGATCAACCTAGAGGTGTTGCCGACTGTTTTTGAAACCTCATGCGTGGAGAGCGAAAGGCAGGACGAGGGGCTGGTGCGGGTCAGAAGAAGCGTGCGCAGCCCGCTGAGGAAGAATCTCAAGGGCCGATGTACAAGTGGCCAAGAGCAGTGCCCCGATCATACGAGACACTAGCGTAGCTATTGATTGGCCCTTCATGTCTGGTCCAGCCTTCTTGTTGTTTGCTGCGTGGCCATGGTAGAACGTTCATGTATCTAGTAGAAGAACAAGTCAGTAATCGAGTCCAGGGGGGTGCGCAGTCTATAGTCACCTGTCACTCATAAAGACAGGCTCGCAACAATCACAGCAGAAAGCAGAACTCCCACCAAAGACCAGTGCTCGGATGCCAAGAACAGTGTTTGCTGGCAAATGATCGCCAGAACTAAATGTTAGCCTGATCGTGTACTTGCTCCGCCACTTGGTGCTGTGGTTTTGAATGAATCGGAACTTTCAGCGCTCACATGTGACAAACAAAAATCACAACAAACAAAAAGGCGAAGACATGAGAAAACAAATGAATCAAGCAAACTTACCAAACGACCCAGAATCGTCAACATCCTCCACACAACCTAGTGGGTGGCAATGAATCTTAGCCAGGCCATTGAATTTGAACAACTCAATGTGCCACCAGACTAATCAAGGTCATTGGGGTGAGGCTGCACACTGGCACGGGCGCAGGCTCTCAAAAGCGGCATCTCCATGGTATGCATAGTCTTTGTGGTTGGCAGACCAGCTCCAATCGCCATGGAACCACTGGTAGGTCTCTTCATCCCCAAAACCGGGCCCTCACACTAGAGTAGCGCTCGAAAATTGGATGTGGGTTGACCTCTCGATGGGAACAAAACAGCCACTCCATAAAGGTTGAGTACGAGTTCCGGACACACATTCATTACTTGGTTGAGGGACTAGGGGGTGGGCGACGACTGGCAAGCGGAGGAAACATTGTACAAGGGTGAGAGGTACTTACCATTCAAAATTGTTGGTAAATCTTCGCTAACTCGATCATCGGCTACCAGCCGGCTGACGACCATGATCAAATGGTATGGCGCGAATTGTTGGAATTAGACGTGGTTTAGGTGTGACTAACGAGAAAAAGATTAGCATTGATTCAGCCATCCTGAGATAACTTATATCAGCTAAACGGGCAGGTTGGTGAGTAGCTGCAGCCTTACCTTGGCATTTTATGCAAAGAGGTGAGTAACGGGAAGGTGGCAGTTAACCATGACAGTTATACCGGAAACATCGACGGTTGGACCGTCTCTCGATTAAGCGGCTTTATTCTGGGACCGATGCTTATAAGGTTAGACCATCCACAGCGGATTCCCGAGCCGCAGCGTCCATATGTGCAGATATCGACGGGGATTAATTTTTTGGGTTTAAATAGGATGCGGGGATATTTAATATCAGCTCGAACCATTTACCATGAGCACAGGGTATCATGAGCACAGGGTTCAAGCGGTTCAGCTCAATAATCAACTGTAAAACGAGAGCCACATCTGTCATTCGACACTGGTTGGGAAGCACTGTCGTAAATGCGTCAGCCAGAAGTTCGTAATCTGTGCTTGAGAGTCCCTGCTCAGCACTCAATAGGGTGATAACATCCCACACACTGGCAGCTCATGTGGGAGCCTGCTTGTCACACTGTGCACCGCAACCCCAAAGTACAGCTATGATGTCATTTTCCGCTGTGCACACCGTACCTGCAGCTTTTTACATGGATGGTCATGACCTCTCACTGGTCTACAAGATGACTCATGAGTACAGGTGAACCATCTACAAACTAGAGTTCACTCATGAACCACCACAAGTGTACAGTACCAACCATTACACTTGCCCTCCTGGCTGTGCTTCTAGTACTGAAACAAATGCTTACTCCTGCCTTGGCTCGGACAGGCACAGTACCTCCAGCAGGTCACTATGGCAGCACAAATCAGTAGCCTACATGACTGAGTACAGGTTTGTCGAAGACCGGCGTGAGCTGGGCCCCGTATGTGGCTGGCTGCCTTCGGGAAGGATCGGAACCGGTTGAAGCACATGTCTCTGCGTAAGGCACACAGTACCTGTCGGAGCAACAGCTTTGGAGCGTACATTGGAGTGCCGTAGTGCCAGTGACACTGTTTCATTAGACTCATGTTACATGCTGCACAAGGTATTGAACTCGTCCTGTTTGACATGTATAATTTACACACTGTCACCCATATGCGCGTTGTAGCGTACCATATGGCCTTGTCTCTGGTCTGCCCGTCCGTATCTGTATGTAAAGCGAATGGCATCGTCGTCGACTTTTCATTGATCAAGCTCACTCCCTCATAATCACTGCCTTAATGTATACGACTCTATACGATATGATTGGACTCTCTGAGGAAGTGATGATAGCAGTACGATCATATTGTATACCACCTGCCAACTGGGTTAACTCCAGCATGGTTCAATATAGCGGGGAGAGACTGGGCGAGGCGAGGTGATGCAGCTGGATACAATGTGAGTGGTAAACATGCTTCCAGTCCAGAATCTAGCTCATGGGGTTCTCTGTCTTGTGTTTTGGCTTAACCACTCGGTCTGCCTGAGACTCAGTCAAGCGACCTCAGCATATAATAATTGATGCCTGACCTGATGAACACGAATTCACTGTGTTATTCAAGTGCAAAAGACTCGAAGAACTGGCAGGGGCTACCTACTTTGGTTTCCTGGGGATTTTTTCAGTATCGGGGGTAAGGGCCAGTCAGCTGGTCTACTCCCCTCGAGACACCGAATTCCAGATCTGCTGTCAACATCGCTTGATGAGTCCGAAATGTCAGCGTAATCTAATGCATTGAGTCAGTTCCTGATTGCAAAGATTTCTCAAGAGAGGCAGTACAGGCGGCAGAGCCCAGATACCCAGTGAGAGTACTGAGAAACCTGAGAAATTCGGGTATGCAAAGGTTCAAGGGTGGGCGCCCAGTTCTGGTCGTACAAAGCATGAGGGTGGCCATCTAATACTGTCCTGTGTCAAATGCATCAGTTCTGCAGAAATGGAGAAATGTATGTACTCTCGGTGAAGCTTGATTGATTGCATGTCTGTGATCTCAGTCGATGTCGTCATTGTCGTACCAGGCACATTGCCTGAATAGCCTGTCCTGCGTGTCCAGAGAAGCATTATGCCCACAAAGGAAAGGCAGGTCGAGCAATCCAGAGGGATAGCGGCCACTTTGCCGCTGATTCTGGCCTGCAGGCTCAACGATTGAGGCCAGTCGCAGCGGGTATCCCATCGAAGTCCAACGACATCAGTGCTTGTTGTGGGTGCATGAACAACACACTGTAGTGCCGGCCTGGCTGTTGGTTTCATATTGACTGTCGAATGTTATAAGCAACCGGCATTGCAGAAATGGATGGTGAATCCCAGCTGGTTGAAAATAAACAGCAAACACTGAGAGCATGAAATGATATTAAAGAATGTAAATGCACAAGATCCTTCGCTCAGCTAAGGGAAAAAAATTGCCTGTACATGTGTTGTTGGTGGTTTGAACCTTGGTGGCACTCCGTCCACCTAAACAAACACACAGGCATGGCAATTGGGAAGCTGTCAAGGTTCAACCCAAAGAATGTGGTGGGAGAGCATCCTGCATATTTCTTCCAGCCTGTCTCGTGTTGAACATGTCAACCGTATGGCTTCTGCAATTGACAGGAGTTGCCCCCCTCTCCCAGCGCTGGTGACTTGGTCCCCTGACAGGCATGTGGGCACTGGGTAACCTGGGTCGTGAGTCAGTAGAGTATAATTCATGCCAGTGCAGCGAGGTGGTTCCCATTGCTTTCAGGTCCCTGGCTGTGTATTAGCCAACACACATAAAATGATGCCAAGGGGATGTTGTGATATGCGACCTTTGTGTCTAGTGTCATCTTATGAATGTGCAAATGAATGCCACTGCCTACCTCTTCTGCCCCGATTGATGACAGTTCTCACCGCTTTGCTATACCATATAACCGGGGGAAGCAGTGTCATGAACAGGTCTGGCCCAGTTTATGAATCTGGGTCTGGGGAAGTCAGCTGTTTCAAATCAACCGCCATTCATGGCATACTGCAGGTAGAGGTGTGAAATTTGGCATGCGTTTGGGACACCAAGTGCACATCCAACTTTGCCCCACACTTTCGTTTGACTGATCATAGCTGAGCGCCGTCCACACCAACTATGCAACCGGCTCTCAATGTTGCTACCCGTGTCATCACTCCAGAGCTGTGTGCCGCGGGCAAACAGTCAGTCGATGAATGGGTAACACTCACGTCAACTATTGAGATATCCTGGAGGCAATACTGCGTACATGGTAGTTAGGTCCAACACTGCTCTTGGTTGGTAGAACCCACGGGATGATAAGCCAAACGAAAAGGTGGAGCATAGTTGTGGAACCGATGGGTCACCCCAAATTCACCTGTGCAATATGAAATCAATGGCCATGTCCTTTGCCCCACGATCGCCTGATGCAATCCTGACAATTACATACGCGATGGGAGATGAGCCTCAGCTGCACACTCGGCTTTCTCACTTTAGACTACACCTGGTCTGTATAGCAGGACGGGACATCAAAATGCTGTGAATTCAAATTATGTATTGGCTGGACATGACTCTGAAGTCCACCCCTCCTTCCTCATTCCTCCCAGTCAGCTCCTTTGAGCGGTGGAACAACCCCGGCTCATTTAGTCAGCGGTTGCCATTCCAGCAGCAATCAGACGACCCGTGGCCCTTTCGGTGGCTCGGGCTGGTCTGCTGCCCACCTCCAGATAAAAGAGGCGTCAGCACCGATTGTTTGCTTTTCCGTGGTGCAGGAGTTCCTACACAGGCTTACCGGGTGAAGCCTCGTCATCAGAGTCTGGTGGTATTGGCACTGGAGCTCTCCATCAGCTACATGTTCGATTGAGTGCGATCGAAAGCTGTGCCACAGCTTACATTTTACTCACAGCAATTTGCCACTGGTGCTTTTGCGGCTCGTGCTGGCACTCACTCCTGCTGTCATGGTAATTGTGAGAGAGTGGGGTGCACACCTTATGCCATGTGTAGGCGTTTTATCTAGGCCCTCAGGGTCAATGTGGGACATGTGTTTGGAGAACAATGGGTCGAGTACACATATGACTGCCCCAAGGTCCGATCAACCACGACCCCCCTTGGGAGAGTTGAACATCACAGTTAATGGCTCAGAGGTGCTGTGCTTAGCTAGTGCGCAAACAGTTTGTACAACCAGGCCAAATCGATTTCGCAGGCGATGTAAATAGATAGTGTGTATACATGATGGTCCGGACGAAAACACGGTGGCCTCGTGGTCTCTGTTTTCTGAGAGGTCTCTGATGGTACGTTGCCAGCAGGCAATAGGTTGGTCCGGCTGAGTGCCGATCACAGTATATCCAGCCAGTCCTGCATCCGATGCGACAGCAGCGTGTGTGTTTTGGCCTGCTTGTTCACAGCGTTAATCTGGCGTTGCAAGTCCTGGTTTTGTTGCCTATGACCATGTCGCACTGTGAGCTCAGTTGAAAACTCATGAAAGCCCAAAGATGTACCAAACTGTGGCCAGCTGTGCCGTTCTTGTGGACTGGCTGAACCGATACAGGCAACTGGAACTTGTGCGACCCTTTCCACTTTCAATTTGGGCAGGGAGGCAGGACAGGCTCCTCCTTGTCAAGATACACAGTCAGCCTCATGTACCTGAGGTTCACTGTGTCGAGGTAAGGGCTTGCAGAGGACCTGCCCAGCCGATCGGAAATCGCATGATACCAGGGAAACATACGCGCCAAAAACCATTTACCACACTTCCCGATCGTCGTTGCCAGATTGAGATCCTTTGAGTTGAGGCACACGGAGCACTCGAATGTCCCATGGAAGAATTTGGGCAGGTCCAGCTCAGTGTCAAAGACAAGGTTGTTCATTGCTGTGTTCATGTGCTGGTGGTTCGGTTGGCGATGAATAGCGGTACCACCACATCATCCATCAAAAACAATCACATGGTCTTGTTACCCTGGATTGATTGCCACAGCGTGGTGCCACCTATGGTCTATTAGACTGAACCAGGCCTACCACGACTAGATGTCTCTGAACGCAGCTGGCGCATCATGTGACACTCAAATAGGCTGGCAGCGATAAAATGGGGTGAATCCAGTGCTGTGGGTTCGAAGACTTCCAGCACACCCAAATGTACCACCATATTGCTCATACTTAGCCTGGCCATGTCATATGTACCACCTGCACTGAGCTCAAACACTTCTGGGGTGGAAAGCATGTCGTTAGCTGTTGACATTGCGGAAAACATGCGCTGTGAGGTCAGCCGAGACGGGTTTTCAAGCAGCTGGACAGTGGATTTCCATCGAACGACATAACCCTGGCTGCAGCAAGAGCTTGTTACTGCAAAGTAAGTACCATCTGCTACACTGAGCGTCAAAGGCATGACAATTCTGGGGCCAGGGAACAATGTCGGCAGCTGCTCAAATTGTTACAAGACGTGTGCGCGGCATGCGAGGTAACAATGCGTGGGTTCGACGACCAGCTACGACAGATTGGAGCTGCCAATGTTCAGCAGCAGCGATGGGCCGAACCAGGATTTGGGCTTCCAAACTGAGCCTTCAGAATGATAGACCAACTGGAACTGATAAATGCAGGCCACATGTTAGTGTAGCGTCCATGTAATAGATTTCCGCCGTTTCTGCTTCCCTGTTCTGCTGGTGAACCTCTGGGGTGTACAGTTCCACCGAGTTTGGCTGATGTATGATGTGTCTTGTGTCAATGACGCTCTTACGCACTTTTGTGTGAACTCAGTGTCAATTGGTGTTGAGCTCATTTATTCACAGACTATTCATAATCACCTGTCTTCTTTCTTGATTTGACTGTACCACTAAAAAACTTGATTGAAGTGACGGAATCAACGATAGGCACCGATGTGATCACATACACAGTGCAAATTGTGTGTCCACAGTCCATGATTTGGACAAGCAGGAGCGTATACAACTGGCTCTCTGGATGTGTCTCAGAGCATCAGATTGGTTAGAGCACATGCGCTCCTGCACACAGGGCAAAGTCAGGCATGCTGACAGTGCAAGCTACCCCAGCTCATTGGAGCCTACGACATATACTTATACTGCTCGACACATGCAAAGCTTATGTACTCCAGACCTGACACCACTGGAAGTTGAAGTATTGAACTAGGTGCTTATATCCACAATCTGATTTCACGACCAGACACATATATGTGTGTGCCCACAATCGGTGGCCATGCAGCAGTATCCTGCAGAGACACATACCTGGCACATATATGGCTGTACCTCATCAACCACTCCCACTTTTGCTGCAGAACTGGCCCCCTCTGAATCATATGTATCCTGAACAGCCCAGCTCAGGTGCTTCTGTGGGATCTGCACCCAGCAGCTTTAAACACAATCAACCTAGGTGTAAGGGTGTTCACTCAAGGCTACAAGCTCAGGTGCAAGTGAACTTCCCAGGTAGGCGGAGCCATTGCAGCAGTCCCAACAAGTGATACAGGCTGCATGGCTCACCTGCTTCCTCCCCTCTTCTCGCTCAGGCTTGGGTTTTGAACCAGGCCAGGAGCCTGATAGGTGACAGTTCAATAGGAAGGGGTAAGTAATGGACAGTCAGTTACATGATCAACTGTCAGTTGTGGCTGTGTCAGTCACGTGATCTTGTTGTTACGATGACACTGCCCTCCAGCTATGGGTGTTTTCAGAGCCTATCTTTTTCACCCCTTCCTGCATGTAGGAATCCCCAGCTAGACTTACCAGACATGCACTTGTTGTCCAAGTCTGGTGGTGTTGGTACTGGTCGTTGTCCATCAGCAATATGTTGGGTTGTGTGCAGTCGAAAGGTGCAGCTTACATTTTACTCATGGCACTTTCCCAGTCATGCTTTTGTGGTTGGTCGACTTAGCCGCAGCTCCTGCTGTCATGGTGGTTGTGAGAGAGTGGAGTGCACATTGTCTTCTCTGTCCAGGCATGTTTCTTGGCCCTGAGGTCCATGTGGATGCATTTGGGTGAACAAAAGACCCCAGGCACATGCCTTCTGTTGGGGGTCAAATGGATGTTGATGCATTACAAGACCTCCCTGGGTCTATTTGTCATGGACTTTGTGGGAGTCAGGGGTCTGATTCCACAGTCACCAATACAAAGGCCCCTTGCTTATTGAAAAACAAGGAGTAATTTGCATGACTGACCAAAATTGAGTTATCAATGTGACAGGTGATGAAACAGTATGTACATATATAAAGAAAACATGGTCTCATAACCACCAAATCAAGAACTTAATTGACAAAAAGAAAAAAGCAAGGCGGAAAGAGGAGTGAGCAACTGACACATCTGCCTCATGCCCAATTGCTCACACAACACACACTATGACATGAGCAGGTGAAATCAGCTCATATTTTTGCCCCTCCATATCACAGGGACAGGGCCAGCTAGCCACACCACTGTGGTACTCAATCAATGGGAGGTGTCTGGCTAACCCTCTCCTCAAACCCTACAACTCACCACACTCATCCATCTGCCTATACAACCCTAGGAACTGCCATGGTGGTGTGCTTGGCAGACAGCAACCTCCCTATTCCCACATGCACCTAGCTATGGGTGTGTATGTCTTTTTTGCATATACCCATATCATTTGTGCATATATATTTTTAATCTATATGCAGTTGTGTGGGAGGTGGCATTCTGCATGCTTGTCCTAATTTCTGATACCCAGGGTGCATGAAGATTCTACCACTGGGCTGTAACTAGGTCATTAAATATTTGAAGCCAACTCACCTGCCACTGAGTGCCTGCATGGCATGAGCATAAGCACAAACCCAGTGCCACACTCGCAGCACTTGGTTAGCATGAGTCAATATTTGTCTATGTTTGCCACCCTGCACCACTGCAGTAGGTGCGTACCAGGCACACAGGTCTTGGTTGCAGATGTGCTGTGAGTGGTTGTCTATCTCGCTTATACCCTGGTCCTACATATACACACATGCCCATGGAGCTGCTTCATCATGCTGCACCCACCTACCTGCCCAGCCTAGTCACCTCCTGGTTAGGATGAAAACTCACCCTACTACCACCCTACTTTGTCTTAATAACCACATTACCAAAGTCATTGGTTCACTGATGGGCCCAGGCTGCAGGGACACCCAAGAGTCAGTCATACACTTCATCCTTCAGTGTCCAAAGTAAGCCACAGGTGGAAGGTTCTTGCACCTTGAGGTTGGGACTACCTGAAAACATGAAACTCTCCTTGCTCCTGCCCCGAGGCTTTTCCTATCCTTCTTGAATATGTTTGGGCTCACTGGTCATTTCCATGACCGTCTCAGATAGTTCCTTTCCTGCTCTCTTCTCTCTTGTTTTTTTTTGCTCTGCCATGTTCCTCATTTGTGTTCTGCTCTCTTCTCAGGTTTCCTGTAATAGGTTAGATTACTCTCATGTAATGCTTTGGGCATCTCTTTCTTCCTTCTCCTCTCTCCACCTATAATCGTCATGTACTGCAAGTGATGTTATAAGACCTAGCCTTTGTATAACTATAAAATACATGACCTAAAAAAAGGATAAGGCCAGAGTCTGCTGAACAAGTTGTAAGATGGCTGTTTATGATTGTTCTGATGCAGGTAGGTGCCTAGGTCTGCTTGGAAACAGGGAATCAGTCCCAAGTGGTCTCAGGGTCCACTGTGACCAGACCAAGAACTGTATGAGGAAATCCCAGCAAGCTTTTGATGCATCTAATCCAGTTGATGAGTCTGGCATCTCACTTGCTGTGGAAGGAGAATCAGACTGGTCAGCTGCAATGGGAAAGTGTACATAATGTTGTTCTTGTCCAAGTGAGCTTGTCCAAAATGACCATTTTGTATAGTTGAGCTGCATGCAATCCATAACTGGTCATTCTGGAAGACCAAGAAACCATTTGACATGTGCAATGGCAAGACCCAAAACCTCAAAGGGGTAGAACTTCGTGGCCAGGTGGCATCATTGAACAGCCCTACCTGGTTCGCTGCCATGGCTGGTGAGTTTTACATCCCCAGCATGCAGTACATTGTCATGAGCATCAAGGACCTCAAGTCCATATACATGACATCAGATGAGCACTATCATGCAAGTAAGTTTAATCATTGATTTTGGACAAACCTATAATTGTCTGGTTACAGAAGCACATATGTATTCGCTGTGGAAACCGCTGGGTACATATGCATTTTAATACAGCCAGAAGAGTGTTACAACAAGCAGTATGATTGGTGGTGCAAGGATTACACCTGGGTGGTGGAATGCACCAAGGTCTTCTGCAATGTGCGCAGCTTGGCCAAACTGGTGGAAGAACTTGGACAGCTGGCTCGAGTTCAAAATCTGGGCACAAAAACAGGCTGATGTTAGCAAGTGTAGTGGGAAAGAAGACAAATCTGGTGACCAGTCCCAGGATCATGACATAGACAGTGAAGAGGATGAATCAGAAGAGGACCAGGGCAGTGAGGAGGGTGAAGGCAAGCACAGGAGCAGATGAGAGAACCATGACTTGGAAGACGATCATGCAAACCCCATACACAGGAAGCAGGCTCCTAGAGCTTCTTCCTTGTCCAACACTCTGAAACGCAAACATGATGATCCAGTTCAACCTGGAGCAGTACAAGCTCACTCCCCTTCTTTGGTCAGGTCAACTCATGGTTCAAAGGTGAGTCATTAAGTCAGGTTGTGCATCACTGCTCACATACAATGCCAGGCTCCCCAAATCCAGCCCCCAATCCCCAAGCCTATGCACATAAATTCTGATGCTGTGCTCTCTCAGCCATCTTCAGCCACAACCAGGCTTCCTCCAATCACCCAGCTGATAGATTCTTTGGACAACCCCCATCCAAGTCTCCACCCACCAGCACTGACTTTGACCTGTCTTGTGCCTCATCTTCCATCAGATTTTGCACAACCTGTGGATGTGACCAACTTAACTGGTAATGTACCTGCTCCTACTCCCAGTTCTGGTCACATTCTAGATCAAGGTCTTCTTCTAGCTCCTGCTCCCACTTCCACTCCCATTCCCACTCCTGCTGGTTGTGAGTTTGCTATGCTGACTGCCACCTTTTTCCTTGTGGCTCACCCACCTCGCCTCTGGCTGCTGGCTGCATAGGCTTTCTTGCTTCTCTGCTCCTGACTCAGTGTATGTGTCATTCACAGCTGCACTCTATATGATGCAAGGGTACACACATCCCATGCCGATGCTGCGCCCACAGTCTCCACTGTATGGTCTCACTCACCTACTTCATCTGAGCTCCCTAGTGGGACTCTTTAGTCTGGCCATAACAGTCGACCACTTCACCTTCATACTTCAGCACACTCCATCTGGCACACTTAACATCATCAGACTTAGCCTCCACATCATTGTCTTATCATCCAAGCACCATTCACCTTACTCACAGCCCCTTTGGACTGGTGGCTCAACATGTCTGCCACTCATATACATGGGTCATGTAGCCTCTGCCACTCAACCACACCCTCCCAGTCAGCACTCCACCTTTGCTTGCTTCATCCCAAGTCCACTTCCCACTAGGTCATGACACTGCTCCTGCACTCACTCCAGTTCTGTCATGACTTATGTGACAGTCATGATGGATAGCCAGAATTATGTTAGGATTTACTAGATTTTATCTGAAGTATAATAAGCCACTTGAGAGGTCATGTGACTTAAGTGCCTTGCTTAGTCAGGTGACTCCCAAGCTTTATGCTCTATGTGCCTGGGAGTCAGTAGTCACGTGACTAAGCACCTCATATGACCCTCAGACCTAGCAAAATCCCTACTACCCATCATGACTATTCCATAAGTCATGACAGATGTGGAAATGAAAAATGTAGATACAAGTCTGGAATGTCTGTCTATAGGCAATGAGTCACAACTCCATCTCTACTTTTGTGCCACACCCATTAAGTCCTCTGAAATTTCCACATACACATCAAAACCCTTTCATGGATGGGCAATGATTGATTCAGGAGCATCCACTGTCTTTATCAATAGAGAACTTGTTCAAAAATATTGTTTAACCACCAAAAAGCTCAAAAAACCCAAGAACTTGAAAGTCATCAACAGACAAGAAATATCTTCTGGAAAAGTTGAGGAATACTGCACCATCCATATGGAGACCTTCAGTCACCAAGAAGACCTGGACTGCTACATAGTGGATGTGGGATGTCATGACCTAGTACTAGGCATGTCCTGGTTACACAAGCATAACATGCAGATCGATTTCAAGGAAAACTACTCTCCTTCCTGTCCAAGTACTGTCACGAACACTGTCTTGAAAGGGGATTTCAAATCACCTTTAACTGAACACCAGATATCGAACTCACATCAACAGAGGAACCACCAGAACATTTGGCAGAGTTTAATTAAGGACATTTTCACAGAAACAGAAACCACACCACTACCTCCTCACCAACCCTATGATATCTCCATAAAGTTGAAGCCAGATGCCAGGCCTCATCATGGCCCCATTTGTAGCACTGGACCCAAGGAAGATGAGGAGTTGAGATCCACACTGAAGTGACAACTGGAAAACAGGTTGATACGCCACTCCAAATCATCTATAGCCTCACCAGTCAACTTTATCAAGAAAAAGAATGGAAAACTAAGAATGGTAATCAACTACTGGTGATAAGCGACATGACCATCAAAAATGTTTACCCTCTACCAAAGACCACTGACCTCATTGAGAAACTGAGGGGAGCCAAGATATTCACAAAATTGGAGCTAAAGTGGGATTACAACCTCGTTAGGATCAATGAGGGGGACAAGTGGAAAACAGCCTTCAAGACCAAGTATGGTCTGTTTGAATACCTTGTCATGCCTTTCAGCCTGACCAACACCCCTGCCACTTTCCAACACTTCATGAACAACATTTTCCATGACCTCCTGGACATATATGTGGTGGTATATTTAGACAATATCATTATCTTCTCCAGAGCTAGAGATGTCATGCAAGAAATTTGCAGGATTCTCACTCTGGCATGTGGGATTTTGACCTCTTGGGTCCATATTTCTCACATCTGAACCCTCTCTCGCATGTGAGAATGTAAGATTCTGCAAGAAACCTGCAGAAAACCAGCTTTCTGCAGGTGTATACTGGTTTGCAAGAATCACCTACCTCAAAACTCACCACATCTGCTTGTGTGATAGCTCATTCAATGCAGGAGACGCCACTCTTTCCGATGGTATGTAACACATCCCCACGAAAGCATATGCCAGGCCGTTGGCTAGGGTTTCTGTGAACCTGCCAATAATCTGAAACATGCACACTTGTTTTTGCTTGTGAACTGTGTGTGAATTCAGCTAGTGTGAAGCTAAAACCTAAACTACTGGAAAGCTGGAATTTATCTGCATTTAATGAGCCCCTGATGATTGATTTGTGATAGGTTTCTGGGTGACCCATTTTTCTGGTTTTTGCTTTTCAGGCCAGCTGCTCAGCATTTTGGCTGCATATTGTGCTGGATAAGGCACATACACCCTCCTATCAACTGTGCAAGAGTATGCCCGGTTCCCAGCACTTGTTTGCAGGTTTTTGCAGGATCCTCACCCAGAATCTGGTGTGAAAATGGTGTTCTTGCACCTGCTCCTCTCTCGCAACGCCAGTTTTTGCTGGGCAAAAAACCTGCAAAATGCCAGATTCCTGCATGCCAGGTTCTCAGGTGACATCTCTATCCAGAGACGAGAAAGAACATAAGACCCACGTAGAGGAGGTCTTGCATAGACTACATCAGCACCATCTATACTGGAACCTGGAAAAAACCTTCTTTAGTGTCAAGGAAATAGACTATCTGGGGCTCATAGTATCCCCAGACAGTGTCAAGGTGGACCAGGAGAAAGTGTCCAAAGCTGTGGACTGGCTGGCACCCAAGAACGTGAAAAATGTACAAGAATTTTTGGGTATTGTGAACTTCTACCACTGATTTATCAACCAATATGCCAAGATTGCCAGGCCCCTATTCACCTTGCTCAAAAAAGGATGTGGAATGGCACTGGGGGATGGAGGAGCAGGACGCTTTCCAGGCCCTGAAGGAGGTGTTAGTCTTGGCTCTGCTCTTAATACAACTGGACCCTTTGAAGGGCTACTACCTGGAAACTGATGCCTCTGATTATGCCATGGGGGCAGTACTGTCACAGAAAGGCACTGATGGCAAGCTTCACCCAATCATGTTCCTTTTGAAGTCCATGAGTCCAGTGGAACAGTGCTATGATATCTGCAACAAGGAGCTACTGGCTATAGTTCAGGCACTGAAGGAGTGGTGCCACCTACTAGAAGGAATGGCGATCCCAGTACAGATCCTGTCTGGCCACAAGAACCTGTTGTGGTTCACAATGACTAAGCAGCTGAACTCAAGACAGGTGTGATGGGCAGGTTTTTTGGCAGATTACAACTTCCAGATACTGTACTGACCTGGGGTCCAAAACAGAAGGGCAGATCTGCTTTCACAGCTGGATGATCTCAGGCCTGAAGGGGGGAGGTGAGTGCCTCACTTTGCTTGACCCTGCCCTGTTTATTGCTGCAGTGAATACTGATGAGGAGATATACTCAGATATTAGGGAAGCCATATTGGTTGACAGATACTTGGAAATGGTCATACAGGCCCTGAGGGACAACAGGATTGTCAAGGATTGGAAGTGGGAAAACAGGCTGCTGTTGTATAAAGGCAAAGTTTATGTGCCAAAGGACAAGGAACTCCAAAAATGGGTCCTGGAGTTGAGACACAACCCCCCACCTGCTGGTCACTCAGGACAGTTCAGGCTTATGGAATTGGTTAACAGAAAGTATTTCTGGCCATCACTAAGACAGACCATCAACCTATTTGTATCCCATTGCCCTACCTGTATACACTACAAGAACAGCAACCAAGTACCCCCAGGCCTACTCAACCTGTTAGAATTGCCAAACTGTCCCTGGGAGGAGATCTCATATGACCTGATAGTGGGACTCCCAGAGTTGGAAGGCTTCGATGCAACCCTCACCATAGTCAACAGGTTAACCAAGATGGCCCACTTTATACCAATGCATGGAACAGCAGATGCCAATGACGTGGCCAATCTCTTTGTCAACTACATTTGGAAACTGCATTGACTCCCTAGTAAGACCATATGTTGTGCCCCTGGAAGGAGACATGGTTTGGCTTTCCAGCAATAATATTAAAACTGACTGCCCATCACAAAAACTGTCAGCCAAAAAGCTCAGCCCCTACAAGGTTGCAAAGGTCATCAGCTTGCATTCCTGTAGACTGGAACTACCACACACGATGAAGATCCACCTGGTTTTCCATGTATCCTGACTTACTCTGAAAAAAGAAGATCCCTTCCAGTGGGACAAGGTCCTGCTGCCCCTTGTAGTCACCCCTGAAGGGGAAGAGGAGTATGAAGTGGAGGAAGTCCTAAATTCCAGGCACTGAAACTGCCAAATACAATACTTTGTTAAGTGGAAAGGCTATGGCCCAGAAGGGAATACTTGGGAACCTTTTGAACACATGGGGAACACCAGGGAAGTCTCTGAGACTTCCACAGAAGATACCCCAATGCGCTAAAGGACCTGTGCACCTAGAGAGAGGGTGGTGTCATGACCCAACATGCTTCCTGGAATATATTATGTTGTTTCCTTTTTTGGGGGGTTTCATTACAAGTACCTTTCCAGTTCATGTGACCATGGAACATTCTAGACTTGATGTACTTCAACCCTGATGTGATATTGTGTATCATGCTATTTGTATTGGTTTTGCAAATACCTGTATAACTCACATGTATGACTGTTTGCACATGGCTGTGTTCTGACTTGTATATAGAGAGGCAAGTCTTGGCTGACAAAGGGCAAGAACTTGACCTCCTGTCTAATAGGAGTGTTATCTGCTCTATCACTTATTCCTTGAACTTAAAGACTTGGTAGAGCGCTAACATGTGACAACACCTACTGTTATAGATTGTGTAAATTTAATTAAAGCTTTTGCGCCAGAATGCACTTGATGAAAATGCAATGGAGCAAGTGTAGGTCAGAGAATTAGGGGTTGAGGAGAGGAGCCAAGTGTGTGAACAAATGGATCCTTTGGTGGTATATGTAGTCTATAACTAGTCGCCTAATTCAGGAGAGAGAGAGGGCTGAAGCTACTCTTGAGATCTAGAGTCTTAAACCCCTTATCGGAGGCAGGATGTGTCCTATATGCAAATGTGATTGGAACAGAAGTAGTTGGTATATGTTATAACAAAACACCCCACTCCACTCTCAGACACTAACTACATCTAAACTAAACCCTTGGGAGTGCTGATGGCAGTGGCAGTCAAACAAGTAGAACCGCTAAGAAGTACTGGGCACCTTACCAAGTTTATGTTAGGACTGGGACACTATGCAGGTATTAGCAATTGACTAAGACTTGTAATTGAGTGCTTACTGACTTAACAACACTGTGGGAGACAAAAACCCCAAATTTTGGGATGGTTGAGCAAAATTTCAAGAGTTGTAATTCTCACTAAATTTATGTACTCAGATAGCAATTTTGTGAGAAAAATGCATAGAAGGCATTTCATACCAATGTAACGTTTTGGATCAATTCACGTTGAAAAAGGTTGGTGTCTCCTTTTGGGCTGTTGGAAGACCCAAAAATCCAAGATCAACCTAGTGATTTTTCAGAAAAATCATGTTGAAAGGAGACTACCACCCAAAATAGAGGCACCACATCCTAAATTTTAGCTCATTGCACTTACACTGTGCAATCAGTTCAAACACAAGGAGTCAATTCAGGCTGTGTATTATAAATGAGGGTAAAATAGATAGATGCAATCACAGAGCCCTGGCAGGGTCCTTATATACCTGGCTGCCAAGGCTATGCTATGTACATATAGTGGTAACTAGTAAATGTAAACAAAGT
>WSLN01000155.1:0-26855 GCA_019677355.1 Ceratobasidium sp. 370
GCTTAGCTGTGGGAATTTTCCCACAGCTCCACTTATCGTCTGATGGAACACATGGTTCCTTCGGCTTCTTCGGTCCTGGAATGCTTCCATTACCACGCCGTACAGCCGCTATCAGCTGTATATACGGACCATGCCCACTGAAGAGATTGGCATACAATCGAAACCTCCCCCGCCTACCACAAGTAAGTAGGGTTGGTTTGGGATGATAGCTAACACGGCGCGCCTTATTTGGCTGCGCGCCACATGCAGGGGCGAGTTCCTCGCCCCTGCATGCGGCGGCGGGATTCTTCGGAAATTTCATCTACTGTACTTGATTGTTGTTGAGCTAGAACAGTAGCAGAAATATCCCCTACTGTTCCATCTGCTTGACTTATTTGTTGTTATGCTGGAACAGTGGAGGAATTTTCCCCTACTGTACCATTGTGCTTGACTTGATTGTTGTTTCATTGGAACAGCAAGGGAATTTTCCTGTACTGTTCCTCATGGGCTGGGGGGGTGTGAAACCAACCTATATCTTTCAGGGTCCGGTTTCATACCCCCTGTGGAATCTGAACCACCTAATAGGCCTCAAAGCAGGCGACAGGGAGCAAAGTCCACAGCGTGCACCATTGCTCGGCCTTTACGCGACCACCCATCTTTGATAACTAGTGTATCAGAGTAGAATGTTAGTGAAGACATAATAGGTGTGGATGTTGTACACTCACGAGTCCAGGCAGACAGCTGCAATGTGATGGAAAGTATGTACGTTGAATGAAGCTATTGAACCTGGCCTCGGGCGTCGTCATCAGGCTGGCCTCGATAACACTTGTGGAACATGCCGGGCTTGAAGAGGATGTCGCGTACAAGAGTTGAGGTCATGCCATGGTCGAACAAGTGCATGGCATCAATGGGGCAATTGTTGAAAGAAAAAAAACCAGGGATACGATCCAGCTCAACGAAAACCGTATGATTCCGGCCGCGCACCTCATCACGTTCCTCTGGGGGGGCACGAAACCACTCGTATTTTAGCTGGAGGTGGTGGTGGGCGTTTCGGGGCTCATAACCTGATGGTACGTAAATATCAGAACAGGAATCAATATGCGTATACAAACTGGCTCACCATCCTTGAGGTATCCATGGCATAGCCCTTCGGCTCTTTTGGACCTGGAATGACAATCGCAAGAATCATATTCTCGATCAGGTGCTGCATATAAAATGGTAGATTGTCGACGACAATGTAGACCCCATTGATGGAATAACTACTTGTCACTGCAAACTTCCCCCGGTGGGCTTGGAATCTGAACGAAATGTTGTGTTAGCAAGGGAATAATATTATTAACAGTACTTACCCATCGAGGTTCATCTTGAGGCCCAGCCCCAATGGCAGGCGCAAAAGGGAGACTGGGTGGTTGCCGGTGGGTTCATCGCCATATTCCTGGCCATCAAAACCACGTTGCAGCCCAGTCCCCTGGCTCCTCCAGAACCAAGCCTGTGTGGCATCTGAAAACTGGCCCGCATTACCAACCCTGTCAAACCACTCTTGCAGGTCAAGTGGTGGTGGCACATCACCTTCAACAGGTTCGTCGCCTTCACACCGCCAGTGCTGCATATACTGGGTGATCCCAACATGCAAAAGGAGTTGGCCAAGAGCGTGTAGGAGGGAGTTGTAAGGGAAAGAGCGAGTGGGGGTGCGTTTCCAAGTACCATCGGCCAACCTTGTTTCTGTGTATAAAATACCCAGGCACCTGTCCTCAGCTATAAGCTGGGTACAGCGGGGGTCATGAAGAGCTGCGAGCTCCTCCATCGTGTAGCACTTGCTGCACACCACCTCTGGGCAGAGCGGGTAAACCGTAATGACATTGGAAAGGTCCATTCCGATGTGGCGCTCAAGTGCTCGAAGGGTCATCGGCATATTTCAGATCTGCAAGACGACTTCAGGGGCAAATGCGCTGTGCGCAGTGGCAGCAAGGAGGGCGAGCTTGTGGGAGACTAATGTGGAGCTGATAACCTCCTGGGTGACGCCATAGAAAGCGTACCGGACCCAGACACGTAAGTAGATGTTCAAGAGCGTGGGGTCTTCCGCAAGTGTGGGGATCACTCCTTCGTCACCTGGACCCTCAGGGCCCCCTTGGGCATGAAAAGGCTGGACTTGTATCAGGGGTTCACCGCCCAGTTGTCCGCCCTCGCCTGGTGCGTCAGGCCCCCCGCCCTCATCATCCTCGCCGCCCTTGTCGTCTCTATCTTCTCCATCAGGAGGGGTTTGACAGCCACCATACATGTGAAGTGGGGGCGGTGTGGAAATCCTGGTGTCTTCTAAATGCGCCAGGAGGGGGCCAAAAATTTCTGGGTCCTTGTGTGGGTCCATGGGGTGCAGGTAGACCTCGAAGTCAGTACCTGAGGAGCTGGCGTGGGAGGGACTTCGAGAGCAGTCAGCCAAGTCCTCCAAGAACCAGACCAAGTGGGAGAACCAGCATCAGAGCGAGAGTGAGAACCAGAGCAAGAGCGAGAACCAGAGCGAGAATGAGAAACTGAGCGAATGCCTGGGTACGGACCAGGTGGAGACGTAAGTGAAGGAGGGCGAAGTGGTGACAGAGCCCAGGGCGTTGAGGTAGAAACAGGGAGTTCTCTGTCATCATCTGAGTCGGATTGTGCGTACATTTCGTGATCTTCAGGGGCAGAGGGTTGGGTGTCGACATGGGGAGACTGCGTGGCTGGACAAGCAGGATCCTTAGGAAAGGAGTCGGGGTGACGCCCATGAGTTCTCCGATGTGTCTCAATTGTCACAAGTGGGCATTTGATACCCTTTCCATAGCAAATTTTGCAGTCACAAGCGAGTTTTGAGCCTGGCAAATAGTGCAAAATGCTTTTTTTTGCCTAAGAGCCCAAATTAAGTTCACGTTTATCGCTTGGGAATTATTTCTACGTACCTTTCTTGCTCTTTTGCGAGCAGCAGTGAGAGTTTCGGCATCAAACATGACAGTGAGAGTGTCGCAGGAACGAGTGGCAAGGACAGTGGTCCAGGGTGCAGTCGTGGTTGAGTTCAAGTCGCACAAGGCTTGTGACTTATAATTAGACATGTCGAGGGGTCAAGATCAGATGACATAATCTGATCGGATGATGTCAAATTAAGAAATTAGTACCTGGTTCCAGCCTAATCAAAGCCTAATCCATGGCAGGCCAGACTGCTGCCCTGGCGCTGCCCACAGCCACAGGATTCTGAGCCAAACCAGCATCTATTCCACATCTAACCCACGTCTATCCACAGGCTAACCCTCCTGGATAGCCACAGGAAATTTCACCCTGAAGTCCTGTGAGCACATTCCACGCGCGACGCTACGACCCCAGTGTTCTGAACCTGAGACCAGCATCCTGTGGACCCACGTCTGCAGACGTTGTGAAGGGACCTTGGCCAGCGTGTCAAGTCCTACCGAGACCAGCAGTCGACAGGGAGCAGGGACAAACAGACGTGTGGATGTCTTGGTGGGGACCAGACTGTGCGCAGGGACAAGACCATGCGCAGAGACGGCGCCAGTGAACAGGGAGCAGCAGGTGGCGAGGCCGAGCAGAGACGCCCCTGGCGTTGAGGAAAACAAGCAAGAGCCAGGCTGAGGTGACGAGCGAGAACCAGACCGCCAGAGGACACGAAGTGACGAACATGGGTGACAGCAAGCAAGAGCAATCAGCATCAAGACAACGAAAATGGCAGTGAGAATGGTCAGACGAGACATGGAAACAAGGCAGGGAGGAGCCTGACATGTGGCTCAGCAGGCAAGGTGCCACTTTGAGTGGCTGGCTGTACAGCACTGGAAGCTTTGCTTCCGGTGTATTGCAGCCACGAGCAGGACGCGCAAAGTGACGCGCACCTGGCAAGATGTTGCTCACCGAGCATGTGTTGCAATTAAAAATGTGGTTTGGCACGCACAGGTGTATGTACAAGTAACCGATGCAAAGTAACTCAGCAAAAATGGCACTGAAACAACGCGAGAAATAGCAGCATATATGTACATAAAGATGTCCAGGTATTAGACGATGTACGCTATGACGAGAAATGATAAAACGCCTGACAGACGGCCAGGCTAGGGGGCAGGCGCGTGGCTCACCTTGCGCCAGACGGCAGGGGGCCCTGCGCCCGAGCCCTTCGACTTCGAAACTGGTTGCGCAGTGGGTGTGGGCATGGGTTTGAGCGTGAGCATGTGCTTGGATCCCATGGTGGGCACGATTGTGCGCGAACAGGAGCTGACATCAGCGCCAGCGTGCTTTCGTTGCCTGTCGACAATGCATTGGGACACCAACAGACCCAGCAATTCGTCTGGGTTGCTCGATACGCTCGACGACAGATCTGCTCACCGTTTCCTCAGGTTCGAGACCGCTGGTGGCATAGGCATGAACCACGCATGCGTGTTGCTCAGGTTGTGGCACGGAGGCAGCAGCACCTCGCTCTCGTCTCCTGTGTGCTTGAGGGATTCAGGAGACAAATCCCGCACCTGCGACAAGTCGAGCGCAGCGCCGGGTCGGTCGAGCACACGCCCCTGCCCCTTGCCTTGCTTCGTGGTGGGGCTCGACTGCGGACTGCCACTTGCGTTGGGCGTGCCGTGCACGAGAACCCTAGGTATGCCGGCGCGGATGGCAGGCGTGCGGGTGTGGACGGCCACGCTGGCAGGTGTGCGGGCGTGGACGGCATGCTGGCCCAGCGTGCCGTCGGCCAAGGCCTTGGCATGTGAGTCTGGCGACAACTCGCCCCCAGCTCGAGTAGGCCGGCGGTTACAGGCGACAGCGGTGGGGCGGTGGGGCTGGTGTTGGGCAGTGGGGGCGTGGCGGGTGGAGTCTTGGACGTGAACGCGTGCAGGGTGCCGAGGAAGCCCTGGATCTCCTCTGCTTGCCCCCTCACCCAGTCAGACGTCAGCCGCCCGCCCACCTCCTCGACGACCTCCTGCATCGGACCCACGGCGAGGTCTTTCTCATTCGTGGGCAGGACCATGAGGTCGCCACAGGAGAACGCACTGGTCAAGTAACCCGACAGATCCAGTTGCACCATGTAGCTGGGCTCACGTGTCACGCGCTGCCAGCCACTGGCCTTGAGCGCCGCACTGCCTGCGGTCCTCAGCACGTAGCACTGGCTGGCCTGGTCAAACACCCAGACCGGGGTGCGGGAAGACGGGAGCGGCAGCATGTCTGGCTGGCAGTACATGAACACGAATTCGTTGTGTCTGCGCTCCCAGGACGCCTGTTGCAACCCCTGCAGCAGCACGGCGTCGCATGCACGCTGCAGGCATTCGGCCTCAGTCCAACCAATGCCACGCACGGGCTGGAAGTGGTCAAGGACGCGGTGCGTGTGAGCGCAGTCTGGAATCAAACACCCAGGGTGCACCGTGTGTGCGTCAGCCAAGTACGAAAGAGGGAACTGGTGTGCTTACCAGCCAAGCTACTGACGAGTGGCCCAAGATTGACTCAGGCTGAATCCCCGACTGTGTGACCAACGTGAAACGTCAGCGGGCATTGCGCAGGTGGCCAGCCAAAGTTGTGACTCACCGATCAGTTGGCTTTCGAGTGCGAACATGTGCGTAAGGTCGAGCTGTAGCTGATTGGTTTGCTCGTTGATCAAAGCGAAATCGTGCTTGAAGAGCCCATCGCTGGTTGCAATCGACCTGACATTTCACCCCTGTTGCCCGCCTTTCCTGTGTTTTGAGCTCTCCCTCTTACCTTTTGGAGCTCACAACAACTACTCTTTGACATATTTCACATATTATTTTTTATTGTTTATTTTTTCAAAAACAATAATAATTCCGGAAGGGGGGGGGTCTTCCGGATACATGACATATAGGCGCCAAATATATACAATTGTGACTTAACTGGCGTGTACTCGCGCACAAGGACCTTTCTCATTTTCTTGTATATACATAATGCACCCAATTGCTTCACGATCCCGCTATATATGCCTGACAGATCCGCCATTTCCTGTCTCATTTGGGATCTGAATTTTGGCCATCACACTTGTAAGTGTGTTCTCTACCACATTCTACACAGTCATTCCATCTGCTTCCATGCCACCCCTCAACCAGCAGTCATCCTGCCCATTTGCTACCTGCACTGGCCTCACATCACGTGCTCCTGGCACGTGATTCTGGTGCAGGGTTGTCTGGAGCAGATTGTGCAGTTTGCATCTGCCGTTTTCACTCGAACATCCCCACCACCAACAGGATTCGACACAACCCTCAAAATGGCATCCAAACAAAGGCTTGAAGTTTGTTTGCCAACCTCACATAAGTTCACACACACTTCCATAAGTGATCAACTGATTGCTTGCAACAGAATCAACCCGCGTTCATATGACTTCCTAAACAGGTAAATGGGCCTGATAGGGCAACAACTGTCAGTGCAACCTAGCAGTGACTTCGTCAGTGGAGACACTCACACTCCCGAGTAAAGTCAGACAGGTCCTCCATGACCACAACCACGACCGGAGGTATGTTGGTTCCATCTTGCTCTGACATTGCGCACTGAAGAACATTGTAGTGGCGCAGGCTGCCGTTACAAATGGACAAGGAATCGGGCATGGATGCGGTATGTCTCCAACCTACCGTGCATTACGTTCATGCTCACATCTGGCTCTAATCAGGCCACACCAGTCAGGATGCCACATTTGCAGAGCATGATTCATGTGCTTGTGGACACCTCCCCGTCCCCTGCCACTAAGACTGCGTCATCGGCCAAGCGTAAGGCTGCAGAGGCTGAGCCTGATCCCTCCAGTAGTGAGAACGGCAAGAAATGTCGGAAACACAGTCCTACATTGAAGAAGCCGGCTCCACGCCAACAGGGGCGGCGTAATTGGTGAAGAAGCGGTCCCATTCAAAGTAATTGAGCTGGTCGGTACGTCAGCTGAACATATGAGCCAGGTATGTATGCACTCACCATGCGCAGTTCTGCCAGGCGGATACTGTCAATGAGTAGGATCACGTGTTGCACCCCTTGAATGTGGGGTGGCAGTTCTGACCTGCCATTCTGGTTCAGCATGCACAGTTCCGCTGGGCAAATGTGTCAACGCGCAAGATCATGCGTTGCACCCCTTGAAGGTGGGGCAGCAGTTCTGACCCACCATTCTGGTTGGCAGTAATCGGCGTGTTCTGCCAATTGAGGAATACCATTTGATTGTGACTGAGGAATCGATTGAACGAAAATGGCAACAGCGGACGTGTCAGCAGGAGAAATGTGCGTGTACGTATCACAATCGAAAACGTACCACGTCTGGCGTCGAAGCAGCATTCATAGAGGTCGACATTGCCAGCGAATGAGGGAGAAAGAGGAGGATCGCGAATGAGCCAGTTTTATGGTAACGCGCAGGGGCCTCAGGGCCGTCCCTGAACGAAGCGCCCAGGGAGGAGTATGAGCAGCGTCAGCACGACTCAACGATATTACACAGCTGAACGGATAGCACAACAAGCTAGCGAACACGACGAAACAAACAGCATTCTGGATTTATGAGCGAACATTGACCATGCAGCTGCACTTCAACGTCGATCACTGCACTGTTTGGGCAACTGATGCTGTAGTGTCATTGATTGCGAACCAGGAGGTGTGTGACATTGGCAGCACAACAGGTGGGACATCTTAATACACGATTAAAATCATGCCAGCAGTCAAAATGATGCATTTAGAGAAGGCAAACATTTGACGTTGATGCTAGTGTCATTCTGGAGACCGACATTGAATGAGGTGCCAAGATCATATGATGGTCAGCATCGATGGCTAATGAACATGCCTCATCGATGGCAAGATGTCACTGTCATAATGGCGACCCAGATCAGAGTGTGTAAATGGCGGTCAGCCAAATAGGAAAATGAGGCGACTATCTGGAAAAGATAAGTGTCTGTGAACAGGAAGATTCTGCAATATGGGGGTATATCCCCCTGAGCTCTCAAGTGAAGACGCCCATGAATCACTGATATAATTAACCTATAGACATGATACCCAAGTAGAGAGCCAGGGATATACTGGCACTTTCGGGGAGCAATGTTGCTTAACTTGCTTCAAGCGCATGAACCACACAAAATGTGACCTTTCAGCGGAGTCCTATCTAAATAGTTAGATATCTCATTCTGAGTAGTTAATGTGCTACACTAGTTTGAGTGACAAGGTTCGCAATATGACGCTGGCAGCGTCAGCTGAAAATCTCGTGCATACCTCCTCAACCACACCTGCTATGCTGATGATGGTTCAGGACGTCATTGATGCAATGAGGACCATTTGATGATATATTAATGTTGGATAACTATCTGGATGTGACACAGTGCATGCATAAAATGTTCTGCGCTTGGGTGCTGTGCATAGCGTTTGCAACAAATGGGGACATCTGGTCTCCTCATTTACCCAATTGATTCCAAATGGGCTGATACTGGATGCCTACACAACATCGATCGTTTGTTGATGAACCTGATCGATGTCAAACAGCTTCCTTTTTGTATGCCAAAAAAACATCGATGGGTGGTTCATTCGCCCGATCGATGTCAAAAACTTCACCCATCGATCATATCTCTTGAACTATCCATGCCATGTATCTGAGAATTATACCATATAATTGCTTCAATGAGGGCTATTCAACGATATAATAACATCACAGGAATATTGAGATTTGACAACCTTGTTGCCCAAGGTGACCTGGGCATGGATGCTTTTTATAGGTCACAGTCACTCTCCCAGTTTCTCAGGTAGGACTTCCCTTATAACCTGAGCTGTGCGTCAAGTTTGCTGAGTTGGACGCAACTGACTATGTCTTTTGCGGCCGGGCCTTGCATGCAGTACAGTGCGTAACAGACCCGACACAGGTGTACAACCTCTGGGTGGTTTTTTAAGACATAGGGAGCAAGAATTTGGGGAGCCACTCCATAGGTACTTGCTGATAGTGTTTCCCAGAGACAAGTTTGTCGGCGGGGGAACAAAGAACTATGGCCGGCTACATGGTGAGCGATGACTGGTACAAAGGTGTTGAGTTGACTCGACTTGTGCGAGGCGAACGCTTGCAAATATGCCTGAGGATCCAGCATCAATGTACTGACCCCATACCGATTTAGGGGGTTTTTCGAGCCCTACACATATATCCCGCCGGTCGATGGAGTGAACCAAGTCGGCCAGTGACTTCACGAGGTCTTCTGTGGACTTGCTCCAAGATATCCCCACCAGCAGCAGTACTTCTGGGGGCGGGTCCTTATGAGCCTGCTTGTCGAACGGGTGGGGCAGCGGCTCAAACAGATCGATGGGTGGGCGAAGTTTCGGTTGCCCCATACGTTGAGACCGCTGTGCAGTGGATTGTTCTGTTTATCTTCCTCTCGTTAGCCTTTTAGATGAATGATGCGTCGTGAAACGAACGAACCGGGTTCCTTTCCACACTTGGGGCAAACTACCTCAATGCTATCAACGAAATCGTTCTCAAAATGTTCAGCAGGATAAATGGTTTTGCAGGTGTCACAAATAACCTCCTGGTTATTGCACCACTGCTGGCCCAGACTCTGCTGCGAGCATCCGGGGGGAGAGTCTTCCCTTGAGACTGTCGAGGTTCAGGGTGTAACACCTCTCCAACTTCTGCTGTTCGAACAGATAGCCCAAGAGTGAATGAAAGTGGGTGGGGGCCGCAGCCGTGGCCTGTTGCCGGTGAGTAGCCAGTAGTTGCTGTATGAGGCATTTGTCTCTATGGATATGGGCCTAGCATATGCATACGGGGTCTGCACTTGTACTTTGTGGGTATAGTGAACCTGCATCACTACCTGTAGCATACCTACACACTAGGAGGGAAATACCTACCTAGTGACCTAGCTTCCTGGAAGAACCTAAGTCCTGTTCAGGTACCTGTGCATCCCGATGCTTGCTGATCCTGCTGCAATCCCTCATTATCTTTTGCTATCCCTCATTATCCTGCCAGGACAGAGTCTCGAGGATCGAGGGTGAACTGGGGTGCTAGTGGCAGAGGACCTTGCCACCTCTACCCATGTCAGCAATACTAACATCATCCTCTGAAACCCTGGTTCCTGCATCATTTGAGCGAGTGGATGTCACGTGCCAGTAACATCCTATCTGTGTATATATATATCGGCAGCTCCACCGTCTCACCATGGCTTGACCACGGCTCCCCCAGTGGTGCAAGGCATACATACGCCTTTGCCATCGCTCCCGCGCGCAACACCCTGTACGCTGTGTGCAAGCCTGGCCATTCGGTTGTTGCCCGTCAGGAAGAATGCAGACCGCAATCGTCTACCCATGGTTCCGCACGCAACGCCAGCGATGTGCTACACTCCCTCTTGTCACCTGGCCTCCCCACTTGCCAAGGTCTGTATCTCGGTTCCCCGAGAGGTGCAAGGCGCACGCCTTTGCCGTCGCTCCTGCGTGCAACACCTTGAGATCGGTTTGACGTCAACTGGGCAAATCTATCATTCTCGCTTGGCGAAATCTCTCTCAAGTCTGAACCTATGATTCAAAAAGAATCAGGGCAACCAGAAATCCTACTGCAAAAGCTCAGTGTGAGCGAGCAAGTTCGGACGTGGCTTCAGGGGTATACAGCAAAAGGGTACAAAATTCGGTGTGTAATGTCTCCTCTACTCAACATCAATTAACGACTTCAAGATACAACTGGGATTCCACCTCGAAAACTGCTGCCCTGAGGATGCCCAAATATTTGCATGAGCTCCCCACCAGTTTTTTCGGAGCCAATGATTCACCTGCAACAAAAATTGGCTGAAGAAGCCCAGTGCGGTCAACCAAGGCTGACTGCTGCCCTATCTGCTTGACCTGGAGCTCACAGATGGCTCAAAGGTGCAACCCGACCGACAATTTTGCCTGACGCTTGACTGCAGGTATAGTCCGCCGAAGCAGATCAAGTGCCCTCGAGTAGTTTTGGAAAGGCTCAACAGTCAAGAGTGGGAATCTGGTCTTGACAAGGCGTGGAAATACCTCCTCCATCTGACGAACGGGGGAGTGCATGCAGTTATTCTCTGCCCCCTTGAGTGCCAGGTGACGGAGGAACGTAATTTCAAGGTTCATCTCAGTTTATGGACCAAGCAGAAAACAGGCAATCCAGGTAGTGCTGCTGTAGATGTTTAACTCACACACACTTACCTGCATCACAGAGATCGAGTTTCCGCACGAAGAGCCCGACGGCATTGAACACTCACCTCACCCATTGCAAGACGCACATTCTTCTGATTCCTCATCCGATTCTGGGACTGCTGTGACCTTGATTTCCGATGAAACCATTGCAGTACGCAGTCTCAGCTTCACAAAGCAATACATGTCACGTTCTGAGCAAGGATTATCGAAAACGAGTCTGAGATTGTACGTTCCCCAATAACAGCCTACATGAATCTGACAGGCCTGTGTTGCATCACAGAGGGAGCCAATATTTTCGATCGACGTCTACAACCTTTTGCGTTTGTGTCCCCACCATCCAACCGCTTTCATCAACGGGGTCTCGATTGCGCTGCCACTTGGGGATCTCCGCCAGAAATTTGTAGAGCACTTGCTGACTTTACGCGCATCAATAAACTACAAGCGGAGGCACTCTTCACCAGAGGGGCCAGAGACACCGGCAGTGCCAGGGGTGACAGAGGTTCCTCAGGCACCTGCTGGACTAGATCGATGTCCTCCTTCAAAGCGCAGGCAGCTGGAGCGTGAAGAAAAGAAGTAGCGGTCTGCTTGATATTTGTATTTGCCTGTGAATTCATTTGTTTTGTTCTCCCATGCGTCACGTAAAAGAAATTAAAAAATTAAAAAGTTAACAATAAGTCAATAAAAAAGATGCATCATGCCAGTTTAGAGTGTCAATCCAGGTTCAATATCGACCTCGGGTCAATTCACTGGTCAACCAGGGACACAAGCACATTTGAATATAGGTGCAATGTGGTGTGTAGTGTGCGTACACAGTATGCACTCTCAGGTGGTAAGCTATGCGCAGGGTGTCTGTGTGCGGGCAGGGTATGCACATATCTCAGCAAAAACCAGTGCGGGTAATTAGGGGTAATGGGGCGTTTGGATGAGTATTAGAAGCAGGGGTTGGGTAATCATGTCCATTGAGTGCTAGACTCACTAATGCTGTTCGATACTTCCCTGATATCAATGATTGAAGGAGACTGTGCAGAGCAGGATTTACCGGCGAAGCATTCCAGCTAGCTGCTATAAACATCCATCCTTCCACTGGCTGTGTTGCCAGGTATAAGGATGAACTGGAAATACTAGACAAGATCTGTACAGTCCTTTGAGCCGGAATTTTGGCACCCCAATACCTCTGAGCCCGTAGCTGCTGTTCCTCCCACCTATGTTCAATCCTTGTCCAGGCCCAATGCAGCACCAGACGACTTCCCTCAACCCGAAGTACCTTCCTGCCTAGCATGGAAGAACACTTCACTTTCAATAAGAAATACTAGGAGATCGCTGCTGTATTGCACAGGGATGAGGTGGAACGCTTTATTGCCCATGTTTATCAAGTAATAAAGGAGTCACAGGATAAAGGAAACCTATGAAGGAACTCTGGGAGAACTCCGAAAGTAATTTTCGGGTTCCTGAACTCATCCATAGAGTGGAACCTATTCCTGCAAATCAGCAACCCCTTGACAAACCCCTGCTAATACTCAAACTAGAGGATACAACTTTGGGAAAGCTCAGGAAGCGCAGACAGCCGAAGGTCTTACTAGACTTGAGCAGTCTGGGGATGGTAGATCCTACTAGGAATGTTCCAAAAGTCACTCAAGGAATCCCCCTCTAAGAGAACCTGCTTCTACTTTACTCCAGTAGCTTTCCTGCATGAGGAAGCTTTTAGGGCAGTATCTCCTAGGAGTGCTTCGCCTGTATCTCTTACAGACCATAGAAGAGGTGCTGCTGAAGCAATTCCCAGGAGATGGTCTATGAGTCAGTCCATTTACTCCCTCCCCATGCTGAGGCTCCTAAAATTATGGGAGGTGGACCAAGGCAATCAGGTACAGTAATGGAAACGGTTTTGACTCATCCATCTCATAATGTCACGACTCAATACTTTTTTCCACCTCAGAAGAAAGCGAAAGCAGACCGTCTAGAAATGAGCCATCTGTTCTACTGGATGCAGCAGGCCACTACTAAAGCCATTGCAGGTAGGAGACTATATGAATTAGCTGGATATTTCGCTGAAGCACTGGATTTCAACTCTCCCAAAGAGTGAACTGAAACTTCCAGGTTTAGACATAGGGATCAGAAAGGAGAGCCAGAACCCTGCGCTTTCAACCCCTTGGTTTCAGTCCACTCTTGCTGCATTCTCTACTAGACAAAGCGGAATGCAGTATGTACACTCTACAAATTATGCCCCTGCTGCTTTAGATAGTCAACCAGTAGATGGACATGATGTCACCGATGCTGAGTTAGCAGCTAGTCGTGATTCCGAAGCTATTCCTGATACGCAACCTGATTTTTCAGACTCTGAGGATGATTCTGACTCTTCAGATGATGAATCCTCAACGGATTTTCAGTAAGTTCCCTGAGGACTCAGGAATGGCAACAGGACATAATTATAATGCTACTACTACCAAACGTAGAGCAATCGTACCCGATGAAACTACAATCAATCTGAAAGTTATGACTAGATGACCTGGAACATCCTTTCTAGGAACTCAGCCCACTACTGTCCATGGTATCATAGGAGATGGGACGAAAAGATGACTGAAATTACAGTAGATACTGGTTCGGATATAACTCTGATCAGCCATGTGTTCTGGTCATCTATGAATGGCCCTCCTAAAGAGAAAACTGGGCTGAAAATCAACCTAATCCAAGCAACAGGAGGAGGGACTGCTATATCTGGCTGAATCTCACCTTTAGCACGAAGCAAGGACCTGTTGAAATGGCTGTAGAAGCCTACATTATCAAGGGAATGAAAGTACCCTTTATACTTGGCAATGATTTCGCTACTCAGTATGGGTTCACTGTGAACAGAGAGAAAGATCTAGGAACTGTCATTATTTGGAAGTACTGGACGATTTACAGAAGTTTTGGTATCTGAAACTAGTCCCAGACTGGATGAGGCGGGAAATGGCCTTCAAGTATCAACCTAAGCCTGACTTCAAGTCCAACTTAGAGCGACTAGCTTCTAGGAGGAAGAAAGCTGCACAACGAAAGCTATTAAAAGTTGCTCCTGCTAACTCCACCCCGGTCAGAATAGCAAGAGACATCTAGGTGATTTGACTGAAGTTCCCATTCTTACTAAAGCCAAGCAGGATCAAAACAAGGATTCATCGAGAGGATTATGGGTACCCAGAGAAGTGATAATGACATTCATATTTTAATACTCAACTGGTCCAAGTAGCTAACCCCTCTGACAAGATCATGCATTTACTTACCCAAGGGACACATCGTCGGTCTGGTACATGCAGGATCCTTCTGAGGAACTCAACCAGGACTCGGAACTTAGTGATTCAATGCTACATTTTTGTCCACTCCCTGGCTGATGAAGCAGGGAAAGAAACCTCCGCCCACAGAGGAAGAGATAGAACTCTAAATGGAGGTCCCAAAACTGTTGAACTACCCGATTAAATGACCATACGCCATCTGAAAACTGCTTTAAGAGATTCATTATAATGAGGATCTGTCTCCAGCGCAGCGAAAGAAAGAAGTGGGATGAATTTGTCTTGAACGATTCCAACCTTTGGATTGCACAGTCGCTTGGGAAGCTACCCTGCGAAAGTTGAGATAAATTTGTACCCTGGCACCAAGCTAATATCATTGGCACGTTATTCAGCCTCTCCTGAAAAGAGAGAGGTCAGAGAGAAGCAAATGTCTGATTTGTTTCGCTTGGAAGTCATTGAAGCTTCCAAGGCCTTGGGGCCACTGTTCACCCCAACCAGCGAGGACGAGGTCCCAAGATGTCTAAGACTACTCGGAGCAGATAGTTATGAACGGCTTTGCCGTCTGGCCAGATATTTGCCGAGCAGGTACTGAGTGCAGAACCCCAGTCACCTACCAGGAGTTTTTTGAATGCCTGAAGCGGAGAAGGTCCTCAGCCTGCGCGAGTGCACAGCTGCTCAAGACTATGAGGTGAGCTTATTATAATCCAGGTCGGTCTGGATTATTATTGACACTACCAAGACACAGCACACGAAATTTGAACAAAAAAGTCCAGGATACGACAAAGATTTGTTCGGGGTTCAATGGCAAACATGGCAAGGGTGGTGGAAAGCCACACACGAGTGGGGAGAGATTCACAAGCTTGACAAACCTCAAAAATTCTATTGCTTCCCACCTCACCCAGCGCTGATCTATGGACAGCACCAGCTAGCGAAAATATTAAACAGGATATTAAATTTGATGTAGACGGGAACTCATGCATAAATCAACCCGAAGCAAGCATCATAAAACGGATGACAAGAGAGAAGTGGGACAGAAAACTACACTGGGCATTGTAACCCGAGTGAAGGGCTGAGTTGAGCTGCATAATGGCCCAGACAAGCCAGATGGTAAGATCCTTGTCGAATGCAACCATGTCCAAATTGGCTTCATACTTGAAAGCATCTCAAGCCCAGAACCACGTTTGCTGATGAAAACATCAGTCGGTCCCGGGTTCCCATAGCTTGTCTCGCACTCAAAATAGGCTCTAATACACTCTGCTACACTTTCAGTGCTTGATTTTGTTCTTCTCTAATTACTTTGTCTGTATCTATACTGTTTGTACTTCCGCCACTCGTGAGTCGCTCTCTTGGCGCTTATTTGATTGAATCGAATACTTCTGAGGTGTATATAGTACAGTGAATAAAGCAGACGAGTTACACGATTGATTGCCGGAGTCGCTGGTGTTCAAGCTACAAGTACATTTATTTTATATACATGCGTGAGCGGAGGAAGAATGGAGTGTATCCAGTGTGTACGCGCAGCGAAGTAGAAACCAGAGGGGGAAAAGGAGACATTTATTCGATAGAAACTCGGCAAATTCAATATATTTTGATTCGTTTAAATGCCCAGTTATACCACTAAGTAGTTCCAACATTCACCGTTGTTTGAACCGATGAGCTTCGCGATGCGCATGTATGCACAGTTTGTTAAAGACAATGTGTTTAATTAGCTTAAGCTTAGCATGGATGCAGTGGAAGTATGGGGATTAGAAGTACATGGGAAAAAAGGCTGATGAACCCTGTGATAGTGCTGATATGTACAACTAGTCTTGTATACATGCAGAAAACAGAGACTAGTAAATAATCTTGGGAACATTAACTATATGCGCTGGAATACCAGGATGCGCGCACATCACCTTGTTCAACAGGGTTTCAAGCCATCCATGCTGAGACATATCAGGTGTACCTGGCACATGGCTTATTCGCGTGTTCCGAACCCTCATCACCCTTTCGCTCTGAGAAGGATCGAAGGGCGAGAGGACTGTACGTGCCTCACGCTCCGTTGGTGCCCGGCGCACAGGGGTATTCGCAGGCCAAGCTCGCTTCAAGAGGAGAGGAATACCAACGAGATCTAATACCAGCTATGCTGGCAAACTATTACCCAGTCCTAACTCGAGCGTTATGCAAGAGGCGTACACATGAGGCCAACAGCGAATTCGCCGTGCAGGACTGGCGGGACTCAGACACGGGAAAAAAGCTACTGTCCTGATTCCCTAGCCTTAAGCCGGACTACCTCATGCACGACACAACGCCTCATCACAGGCCACAGCGTCACCTCTTCAACGTGAACGTTGTTGACCTCGCCCATGTGCCCAGGGGAGGCCCAAGAATCAGTCACGCATTATATATCCTTCACTGCCACAAGTATGACACGCGCAGACACCTCCCGGGGCAGAGACTTTCCCCGGCTTTCATACCTGTTTTCTGGACCGAGCACTTTTCCTGTTCATCTAGAATTTGTACGCTGCACAGGCCGTTTCTGAGATTACTTAGATAATATTACTTAGAGAAGCCTGTGTTCTCTGTGCTAAGTCTTCACTTAAACTCTTTCATTTCTGCCTATTGTACATGTCTCGCTTCACTTGTGTATTTGGTGTCGCGCAACAAGGTGTGCCTTGCAAGACTCGACGTTATATGAATCACATTTTTAAAAAAAAATCTCTGACACTTATACGTACCCCGACAGGGGGGAAAAACAAAACGAAAACAACAACAAGATGACTTAAGAACGGTACATGCTAGCACATAATAGTATCGTCATTCAGCGCTCAACAGACAGGTCTGATCGCCGCGTAATAGGTCAGAATATCCGGCCATCACACAGTCCACGGCGACTCACCCGTTGTCAGAAGTCTTGGTGGTTTCAGCAGACTGCGCAACCAACATTGGTGTATTGCTGTGTTTCAAACTTGGGTCACGTTCGCCGCCCATATTATCATCGTCTGGAAGTTGGTATGTAAACACTACCATAACAGTTAGCACAACACGATACATACGATTGAAAGACTGACCGCTTTGCGGCGGCACGGAGTTTCCATCACCCAGACGTGCTCTGCTGCAGTCTCGTAATTACGAGTGGCGTCTTGCACGTGGGAGCTCACCTTTCGCGGACCGGTTCGCGTGCGAGATGGCACGGTACACACCCCCGCCTTGGGCATCTTGAACCATCAATCCAGTTTCTGAGTGCCCCGCAAACCCGGCTTTCGATGGTTTACGCCTCAGCGGTATATCATGCTATCAATCGACTCATGGTGAAAGTGAGTAACCCTCTGTGGCTTTAGACCCCATGTGCTTGTATCTTGTTGAAAATGTATTTTTGAAATAAGTAATCATGATCATGAGATTACCGGCTAGACTTTGGCAAGAAAAAGTGATCAATACATTTTAGTGCCCTGTTCAAGTCCAGTGTGAGTATTTGACTGCGAATCTGCAATTTGGAGCCTATAGGAATTTTCTTAATGCTCCTTAGCATAACCCAAAAGACTTGTGGCACCTTCAGGCAGTAGGAGAGTGCTTACATATGGAAAGGGCTGCTCTCTACAACCTCCACTATAGCCGAATCGGGAGCTTGTCTGTGATGAGGCTGGTGATAAGGTTATGGCACCAGTGGTAATATGCCTAATTTGCGTCTGGCAGACCTGTTAGGAGTATATCAAATATGGGATAAGCACCATGCAACCCTACATTGAATCCTGTACCCACTTGAATCTTATTGTGGGGGAAATTTGGGGTTCAGTCTGAGAAACTCCTGTTGCAGCTTTACTGTCACGTCACATCTTTATAACACTGAGTAGTGCATGTATACAGAACAGTCTGCTGCCCAGCTTGGTAAGCCCTGACGACACATGCAGAATAGTGAGTCTTCACTTGCAGTTTACAATTTAGCAAGACGATGTGAAAACGTATAAAGACACCAGAAGAATCTCAACATTTGCATGGGTCGTTGGGTACATCCTTGATTACCTAAGCGACGGTCATGACCAAGATCTTACTCAAGACCTTGCCCACCAACCAATTCAAGTTGCTCACCACCCACTGTCCACACGAAGATGCCCAAAAGCACCAACACACCCCATGTCAAGTCATTCCAGAGCCTAGATGAAAAGGGCAGAAATACTGTTTATCGAGTGTTGGAGGGAGTGGCACACAGTAAAAGCCTCGTGGTCGTACGTGGAAGCAGGATTTCGGTTGCTGCAGGTATACTAGTGAGTAACCTGACAACACCGACGATTTTCACCACATTGCAATGCTAACTACTTACCAGAGTTTTCTGGAGTTGGCCAATACCGAGGAGCCGATCCCCTCAACAACCATCCCCTAGAGGAGGTTTGTTGCGATGACCACCGAAAGGAAACCCAGCCCAGCACAGCTTCAAACCATCAACACGGCCATGACTCAGTTCTGGATCCAGGCACGTCCAGTGAAACTCACACCATTCCATCGTTTCATACATAGGAAGATTGACATGGGTGAATGCACCAGCTGCATAGCGGCGGGTTTTGGTGGGCTGGAAGCTGGGTCTTCAGTGGCCAGGCCTACAGTCTCATGGTCATGCTGCATGGCGACAACACGACTCTTGCCTGTTCTGCTCCCGGGTGGGTCCACAGCTTCGATTCCCACTTCCTCACAGGAGAAACTGTCCTCTGCCCCAGCTGTGTGATAGCTTGTAAGTGCTCCTTATCAAGCTTGTCGCATGGGATTGTTTTGAACTTGTGTTTGCATCTCAAGTCAAGTTGCCAAGAAGAACCGCACCAAGCCGCAATTATTGCCTGCCAATGTCCTTCTCGAGAGTAGCATCAACCCGAACATCCATGTTAACGGCACATGGAACCATGGTGGTGCTTCTGGAAGCGGAGGGCGCAGACGCTCTGCTCATCGCAGGAACCGCCCCGAACACACCGGAAGCTTGCACTTTGGTGGACGAGCTCATGTGCAGGGGCCACGCCAGCGAGGGAGCTGTTGATTTTCTCAACATTGCCGATTATTCAAAATCATGGCTGGCCCACCTCATGGAGTTCAGCCTCCAGATCCATGTGCAAGACTGTGCCAGCACACTCTGAGCTATCATGGACCAGGTGAGTGCATTGTGTGTATCTGAGTGTCTTTTCATCTGTTGGGCTGCGACGATAGGACAGTGCTGAAACTGCAAGTCAGGTCTGAGAAGAAGTGAGATTGTTGTGTTCATAAAAGTGCGCTTCATTACTGACCTGAGGTCCATCTGCCCCATTCTTGGAGCCTCTGTTACTGAGTGCTACCTTCATACCTCCTCCTCCGAGCATGGACCGCAAGTGTTGCCAGTGCGACCTGCTGATGCAGGATGCATTACTCTCCTGCATCAGTTGTGGGTTTGTGTACTGCTACGAGGAGTGCCTGGACAAACATCTGGGTTCCATGTGTGTGGGGTTATGTGATCTGGTGTCACTTCTGCCAGGTGCCCTGCTTGAAACAAGTATTCAGTTGTCTGAGTGCTATGGATGTTTTGACCACGAATCACCTGAGATTGGTATGTGTGCATGACATAACGTTCCACACAAGCTGACCAACAATCTCTCAATTCTACAAAGCATTTGCAAATGTTCGGCCAACCCGTTTTTTCTATGAGTACCTGGACCATGAGACATCTCCTCGCCTGGCCGGCCTCTAATTACTATCACAGTTTTGGCTGGCCGCCAAGCACACGATGACATCCATTGTGAACAGTTGCCTGAGTTTCCCTACCTGATAATTCAGCTCATAGGCTGGTTCGACAAGTGCTCTTATAAGCCAATCCCCTTGCACTGTGAATTATATATGACTTTTGAGTTGTACATTCTGTGGAAAGCTACCTGGTCATGCGGAGGAGGTACTGATTTTTTGTCAGACTGTGGATTGAAGGAAGCTATGTAACGTTGGTAGTCTATATCACTCATGGTATATATCGCGTGATCACTACCAGATCACTGATGAGCTCAGGGCTACTCCGAAAGAGGTAATGCGGCTGACCTTATCCTTATCTTAGTTTTTTGATAGAACTCTCGTGCCCGTTCGTGCCGTCCAAAATTTCCATGGCATTCATGCTCACATGCGGCGAGCTTATAGGCATCTGCACGAAGTGTCAGAGATAGCAAAAGTGGGTCGACGGGTGAGCAGAATACCTTGAGCACTTTGTCTATCCACTGATCTGGATTCTCTATTCAAGGGCTGATCTTTTTCAAGCTATCGTGGGAACGCTCAACCGCAGGCTGTGCCCTGTGTACCTGGTAGATTTCGCATGTCAGGCAATGGTATCTTTGCTGGGATATCCCTTCTGGGACTGGAAGACCTTGATCTATATCTGGCTTCACCACACTGTTGCGACTTCACACAGAGACCTCATCCACTGCAACAATGCGCTGAATATGAATCAAGCTACTCACGTCAATGGGGTGGATTGGTGAATTCTCCAAGCAAGTTGGACACCAGAACTCCCTCGGAGTTCTGGCCGTCGGCAAGGTGATGCATGCCTCGGTATCGCTATTGCGATCCTCGGGATCAGCAGGGTCACCTGTATTTTCGTCTAGGTTACCAACACCCCCTAGATCCCCCCTACCAGCAATGTTGTGGCAACAATAAATAGCACCTATTGCACTCTACGACACTGCCACCATGGTCACGCATGTAACAAGAGTCCTCCTGAAATGTGCCATGTGATTACTAAACCCAAGGAACTAAAACAATATGATGAGTGGTGCCTACCAAACCTGACTTTTCCTTTGCTGCTGAAAAGGTTTCACTGTATGTGAAAAGTAAAAAGGTTCTGCAAGAGTTAATCAGGTCTCTAACCTCGTCGAATTGTAATGGATGGTGGCCTCATTTACTGTATTAGTTCACGTGGCCACATGTGATATGTCGATGACCAAGCGATGGGTCATGACCTGTCCGATCGCTCACTTCACTAGCTTGCAGTTCTGCTACCTGAATGGCTCCTAGTGATTCTATTTTCATGGATGCCAAACTCTGTCAACGGGAGGTCAACGATGCGTACCTCCAGGCTTGTTTTTCACAACACGGCGACCCTCTCTGCCACAGGGATTGTTTGAGCAAAGGTCAGTCTACCATCCGGCTCTCCTTTGGCACATCCTGAGCCTTGTAACCAATAGCTGCTGGGTACTTGCACAGAATGGCACAACATTTAGTGTCCATGTGGGCTTTGATGGAGCCAGGTCTCCATACCCCTTGTCGCAACTGTGTTTTTCAACAGGATTTGTGCGTCCGACACCTTTATTTCAACCGAATTGATGGAGAGGCATGCCAGGGAGATACGAGGAAAGCAGAAGAAGGAAGACAATGTGGTGCATGGAGCGACTGAGATCTGTGGTTCTCCAGGCGACGAGGGGATGATGAGTTTGTTCTATATCGGGGCACGCAGTCTGACTGGTGAGCAGATAGTCTTCTTCGCACAATATTGGTACGATTCACATAGCCCCGCTGAGCCAATGGCAATCAGTGGGAACACATGGAATCGCTCGGACAGATATGTGTGGAACCCTGCTGGGCCAAGCTCACCACAGGCCTTCCTGGGTCCATGAAACCACTGTACTCAAATGCGTGCAAACTATCAGACTCAGTGGGTAGGAAGGACCCTCCGAGTCAAGCACTGACTGGTCACCACCTTACCCCTCCTGAGAGGCTGGACCCGGATATTACAGCTGAGCGCGAGCTCGAAGGTGGTTATCAGTTTGAGCACGAGCAGTGGCACTAGACGAATCTTCGTTTTTCACTATGCCCAAAAAAGTGAGCACTTGTTTGGCACTGTTTTTTGTCCACTCCCCACTGATAGTGCCACAATTGGATTGAGCACAACTTTTTCAGGCAGATGGGTTCATGACTCCTGCTTAAGAATGACCCCCTCTGCTCCCACACATTGGCAGGGATGTGTGCTATGTACCTTTTTCCTCCCCCTTTTTGGCATAACTATCTAATTTAACTTAATTACTAATAAACAGAAGTGGGCATGGGAATAAATTAGTCACAAACATTGGACCCTTAAAGGTTTAACCTAAGAGCTGACTAAACGCTGACAGACTGAGTCACCCATGAGAGAGCTGGCCAAGCAAGCTCCCAGAGTGTGGAGTGTATTGAGCGAAATGAAATGAACGTTGAATTAAAAAAAAACGTCCTGACATGCCCAAGGCCCAAACCCAATTTTTTATGATCCTGTCCAGTCATTACCACTCTTCTGTCCCTAAAACTCAACAGATCCGATGATGCTTGGCATCATTCGAAATCTCTCAGCCATGTGCACATTTTTATCAGCATCACAAGTCAACCCCACAGCTGGAAAACCCGCCTCCCTCATGCTTTGGGGTCTGATCACAAATTTGCAACCAAAAGCGCCTGGGGTCTCTGTGCGAGTCCCACATGTGGGATATTAGGATGAAACAGCTGTGGTTTCTCCTATGATTTCCATGGAGGAAAACAGACATTGTGTATGTCTCTGAAGGTATTTCGGGACATTCATTTTGGCACATTTGGATGGACCCTTTTCAGTATGTTGAGTCCCCTTTTTCATGCAATTTCTGCTTGATTTTTGTTGGCACCTTTGAGCCTGATATTAACACCCCTCACTGCATGCCAGAATTCTTACTACATTAATGGTCTACCAGTCCAAGTTTACCACTGGTTCAAGCTGAAAACAAGGCAACTTTGAGTTGCACTTACAAAACTGAAAATGAGGCTGGTTGTCCTTCACATCCCAGGCCTCACAGGCAGTGGCAGTCTGCTTGGCAGCAGCTGTGGAACCTAGCACAGTTGCAGGGTGTCTGTAATGGTACAAGGGGAGTTGTACTCAGGATGCTGCCACATGTCCTGGAGTTACATTTGCTAACTGGCACAGAATCAGGTTAGTTATCAACACCCTCAGGTGTAAGGAGTCAGTTCTAACAACATAATTTGGGTTTCAGCTGCATCATCAACAATTCCCAGTCCATTTGGCTCCTGCTATGACAGTCAATAAATTTCAGGGACAACCAGTGTTGAGCAGCAAGCAAATCGTGAACAAAATGGGTAAGCTTAAAAATGGGTGCATAACATACAGACATGAAAACCAGAGCATAAAGCACCTGGTACTGTTTAGCTAAGCCGCTGGCTGGCACTGTAAGCACAAACTCTGACAATCAGTTGATAATGTTGGATTTTTCTCATGTCCAATTATATGTTGCTTGCTCACATTGTACTTCTGCATCTCGTGTTCATGTTTCTACTCATACAGAACATTCAAAAACTAAAAATGAAGTATTCAAGAGTGTACTGAATGATTAATGTCTCATTGTGTAATTTTTGTCTTTTGTGCATGTAGACTTGGCCCTTTTTGAAAATTCTTTGGTTTCTTTTTTTTTTGCCTGAGTTACATAGACACATTTTTTTTCCAAAGGTTGCAACTGCTTACACTTTAAACTAATGAATCACCATAGCTGAAAGACAAAGAAGAATGTTCTGCAAAGCAGCATGGGTTCATGCTAGTGAGCTTCAAGGACACAAGGTGTAACCACTCACGGGTGTGTCCTGGCAAGAAACAAAAGGAGGTGATTCACATCTTGGAAGCATGAATTTGACGCATATATAGCTCTTCGTCTACTTCAGCATGTAAAGAAGCTGGATGGATGTCAAGTTGTCATAGGTTCCAATCCTTATGGTTAGTGAGCGATGTAATCATACACACTGAATCCAAGCATACAACCAATGCCAATAATGTTTGGCCACTGGTTTTTGACTAAATCCTTGTGCAACTAAGTGAGCCTTATAGCAAACAGGCTTACCCTTTTCGTCACACTTAGCAATTACGTTTCGCCCTGGTGAGGTCGGCAAGTTCAAATGTGCCCATGTTCAAAGAATGTGAGAGAGAGAAAAGATGGGGTATGAGAGGGCTCACAACAGCCCCTATTTATACCCTACTAATCGCTCCCAGTCATACACATATATGACTCTGTGTATGCTGTGCATTTACACAGATTCAAGTATGTATCAGGAACATTCCAGTCGATTCCAGTATAATCCAGCATATTCATGCGCATTCTACATGAGTGTCTGGTATCAATTGAGGATCTCTCAGCAATGATGCTTATTCCCAAAACGTGGATTAAACAGATATTTACCTGTTCTGCCTCTGACGGCTGGTAGCACAAGGTCTCAGTGATTGGTACAAGTGTTTCACAGGCAGGGCGACAGAAAGACTAATGGAAATTCAATTCTGCATGAAAAAATAGAACACAGATGGGAGGTGACACAGACAATATTGAGGGAAAAGAAAAAAAAACAATGACAGCAATGACAACACAGGAGTTGAGGTGAACGGGACTGGGTGTGAATAGTGGGGGGAGGGGCAGATCCGGCAAGCGTGCTGCAGCTGAGTAAATGGTGTGGGCAGGAGTTGAATAGTTTACTTGTATTAGAATGCACCAAATTAAGGATTGAACCCTACTGACCTCAACAAGGCTCAAATTCCTTCACTCAAACTTCCTTCTTTTCTGTTGACTCACCTTCATATCCAGGGCTCATCCCACAATCTAGGCAAACTGGCTCGAGTCAGTTGTTGAAGTCAAGGCATCTGCTGTTGCTACACACATGTCTGCTGCAGCTCCTCTTGCATTTTCCCCAATGAAGTAATTATATGTTGTCGCAACAGGGCAAGTGGCAGTGGCACCTCGACAAATGCTGGAAGGTCATCTACCCTTGGATGTAAAGGACAGCATCTCAAAAAGTCCCAGGCATTGAGTGTGATCTCAAATGGGTGGATTGACTGAAATGGCATTCTACTCTCTTCAGCTATTATCAATAATGACCTGTGGGGGGATTGAGATATGAACTATTCATTGAACAGTGTGGAAACCTACCATCCATTCAGAACAGCAAACAATGGTTTTACCCGCATGAGCCCAAACAGGGTGCTTGTCATTGACCTTGGTCAAGTCACTGGATGACAATGTTGTGGATTCCGATGGGGACAGGGGTGGCAAGTCATCCTCATCGTATCGTGTTCTTCCAGGACTCCTTTTCCACTCAGCAGTTGCAACAATGGCTTTGGACTAGGATGTGGGATGTCTTGGGTGATCTCATCAGGGAAGTTGTCTTCTGTGTAGAAACAAGTGAGTATGATCCACCCCAATTGACTGCCAAGTGACTTACCAACATTATCAGCCCATGGCCTTGTCCAAACAGAAATTTCAGCTTTGAAGCTCTGCACATCAGTGACAGGATACTTCATGCTACATATGATAGATGCATGGATATGGGAGTCTGACCCGTGAAGGTCATCACAGACTTTGTCCAACACACTGTGCAGGTGCTGGCTATATGCTGTCTCTAAAGTAACATGGGGAAGGGTGGTGACTGTGTGGTAGTCTGCTCTCCTGAGCCAAATGTTATCAGGCAGTCAATCCACTTATCAGGCATATGTTGCCCAACTCCAGGAATCTTGAACCTGGCGGTACCCAAGCACTTGACTGTGGGTCATCCACATTGCGCAACTTGGTGGAGTATTTGATTGATTCCATCCTCCTGAGACATGAGCCACTCAGTGGCCTTGGATCTTCATTACCAATGAAGTCATCCAAAAAACAGCAGTGTGACTGACTTCATCCCAATCAAATCTGCTCAAAGAGGTCAAAAATAATCTTTGGTCTAAATCCTGCAGCCACAGCCACCACTTGTTCGAGTTGCTCAGGGCCTATGTTTGTGATGTGGAGAACAGACCGTAAACCCCAGCTCAGCCAGCTCCCGATTGCTTGGATGTCAATACCTAGATTTGAATGAGAGACTGTTTCACCCTGTATTGGAGATAAAGACTCTTGGCCCAAGGAAGAAATGATGTTGCCCTTTTTTGGGGCTCTGGACAGGTCAAGGGAGAAAGATGTTGACAACATGTTGAAGAGGGAAGAACAACATGGCAGTCATGTGAAAGTAATGGGGATCAACAATCATGTGTAATTTGGATTTTGACAAGCACAGGGTTATGTAAATTCTGCTGAGTACTGGTAGTTGCATATGTGCTGCATGCAAGTGTTAATGTACTTTCATCTTTGAAATTATATATCTGGTTGGCTTCAGCATGTTCCTTCTCAGCTGTATCTTACACACTCTTAATTCAGGTACCTGCTAACCCTTATAACCCTTACACCTGATTGACCATCCATTCACCATCTTTGGAACCTGTTTTTGCCTATATGTCACGTATCCGGAAGACCCCCCCCCTTCCAGAATTATTAATTTTTTTGAAAAAATAAACAATAAACAATAAGATCTGAACTATATCAAAGAGTAGTGGTTGTGAGCTCCAAAATGTAAGAGGGAGAGCTCAAGACTAGTGTTCGGCAAAGAACCGAAATGTAAATAACCAGTAGTTTTTAGCATCGGTAATAAACGGTTATCAACGGTTATATACTGGGGTGCCTCTTCAGCTCGAAAATAGCTCGGTTAATAATGACATATGAAATGTAAATAACTGCTGCCGAGGTCGACCCGAGGAGGGCGACA
>WSLN01000156.1:0-26779 GCA_019677355.1 Ceratobasidium sp. 370
TTGCTACCCCTCTCTCGTACTTCCCATCTGTCCTATCCGTCGTATCCTATGCCAGCAGCACCGTAAGGCTTCGGGCCTAGACCACGGTCGACTGGTCACGTGACCGAGCCTCGGTTAACGCATTCGGTTCGGGCACGAATCAAATCGAAAATCGTGCCTCTTTGCTCCCACACGCGGCCTCTAATTTCTTGATGGCTCGCGAAACTTTGGGGGTCGCAACCAGCTGGCTCGGTGGCCGTGTCGCCCAGCCTGATCATGTCGCCTAGTTTTGGAGATGGATCCGACTTTGGTGCTGCTCTAGAGTTTCAGCTCCTCCCATGGTTGCTGCTCCCGTGGCTTATTCGCACATCGTGAAGCGCATCCGCAAGGTGGCGATCCAAACTGAGGAATCCGCTTTCGACAACACCGGCCGTGTGGATGCAGGTGACCTAGTGGCCATCTGATTGGGCGCCAACGAACCTGGACTCACCCTTGATACTGACGAACTTCTGGACTACCCCACACCCCCGGATCCGTTGATTCCACCATCGACTGGCACCCCTCGCTTGGATAAAACCGAGATTCTGCGTCAGGGGATGCGTAAGCTCGGTGCCTGGATCGAGAGTCAACCCCACCGCTCGTGCGAGATTCGCGGGACACGTCTGTTCAGTCTCGATTGTAGACCCAGGATTCGTTGCCACGGATGCGTCAACGAGGAACATGTGCGAAAACAAGGTCGAGGACGAAGCACAGCCGCGCAAGGTGGCGACCAAGTTGCCCATAAAGAACGTCATGCCGACGATCGGAGAGGCAACAGAGCAGGGCTAAATCGAAAGAACACGCCCTCCCTGTGCCTAGGTCATTGGATTACGCTCTATGCTACATATTCCTTCTGCTATGCCCCCCTTGTTTGGTGCTCCCCCGTGTACCATAGCCTGATATGTTTGTTGGTGACAGGCACGTGCGTCGATTTAGATAAATTAGGATCTGCCAAGAACCCCAGGATGAGTCATGCAGTGGCCGGGGTCGCAAGCGGAGAGCCACCAGGAATAGCACAAAAGGCGCAGCGGGAATTGCGCTATCGTTCCGGGCAGCGAGGATGTATGCGGCGCGGATGGAGTAACTGCTCGAGGTCTTGCCCCTTGGCACACACCGAAAGTCGCTCGAGCACTTCGCTGTCTGCTGGTCAGCTTGTGTCATGTGCACACTGTCAACTTGTTTGCTGAAATGTGATGCCCGCACGGGAGGCCGGACACGGGATTCGAATGGCCAAACTCGCGCATCTGCCCCCGAGCGGCATTTTCGTCGGTTACGTCTTGCACCATTATTGTGGGCTCCTCGTTGTGCTCCGTATCTTTCAGACGCCCTCGGCTACTGTCAAAATGCACTAGCACCCCTCACATCGTCGCCCCATTGGTCGACCCCAGTTTACACGCGCATTTTTGCCGCGCATAAATAGCCCTCCCTTGGATCCGCTGGTCTCCGTCCGGCAGCCCTCCTCTCGCCTCTGGACATGATCTCGTCGCCGGAAAAGCAGGCGCCGAAGCCGTCGTTTGACCCCTCGTCTCGGGCCAACAGCGCCGAGCTTGGCAAAACCGAGGACCGCCGCAAGGCCCTCAAGGTCGGGGGCACTGCCCTGCTAGCACTCACCTTTCAGACACTGGGTGGGTTCCAACGTGTTAGCATGTACCGGTTCTAATCCATGATTTGCCGGCACTAGGTATCATCTACTCTGACATTGGTACATCTCCGCTGTACGTGCTCAATGGCTTGTGGCCCGCCGCCGGTCCGCTGCCCAGCGAGGAAGACGTCCTCGGGGGTGTCAGTGCTATCGTTTGGTCGCTAACTCTCGTCCCGCTCCTCAAATACGTCAGTTCTGTCCAAAAGATTCTCTCATCCTCCCACTCACGTACCGTACAGGTTGGCTTCGCACTTTCTTTCGGTACACGCGAGGGCGAAGGCGGCACCTTTGCTCTCTTCCACGGCCTTTTCCCGCCCAACTTTATCAGCGACGACGAAGACCGTTTGCTCACGCACGACAGCACCTACAAGTTCAAGTACGACACGCCTGGCGCCTCTAGTGCGAGTTCGACTAGTCGCCTGGGAAAAAGCAGCCGTCTGAAGTGGTGGTTGTTGCCGTGGGTGAGTACCTGAATAGCCAAGATGGAACCAAGCTAACCACGGCCCACTTAGACATTATTTGGAACGGCACTGTGCATTGCAGATGGTGTGTTCACCCCCGCCGTGTCCGTCACGTCTGCTGTTGGAGGTATTGCGGTCGCCAAACCGGATGTATCGGGCAAGATCGTTCCGATCTCGATTGTAAGGGCCTACACACCGCCTGTTGGTCTCATCGCTGAACCACCATGTAGGCTTTCCTCATCCTCCTGTTCCTCATCCAACGATTTGGAACAGCAACCATTGGAAAAATGTTTGCTCCCGGTTAGTTGGTGCTCATTTTCTAATGAATCATTGTCCAACTGTGCTGGCAGTCACACTCGTCTGGCTGCTCCTCCTCGCTGCCACTGGTATCGCCAACATCGTCCACCACCCCGGTATTTTCAGGGCGTTTGATCCTAGTCGAGCCGTCCTTAGTGAGTACGTGCCCACTGGAAATATACTATCGCATTTAACCCAAAGCTTTTAGTGTTCGTTCGAACTGGACAGTATGATATCTTGGCTGGTGTGCTCCTTGCAGTGACCGGATGCGAGGCTATGTTTGCCAAGTAAGCGTCGATCCCCCACGGCTAGCTATTAACTCATACCTGCGCTAGCTTGGGTCAATTCAACAAGACCTCCATCAGAGTAAGCCCCCTATTCCAAGCTGTATCAATTGTTCCCGCTTACTCTTTTAATTTCAGCTCTCTTTCGTGCTTATCGCCTATCCCTCGCTTGTCCTTGCCTACCTTGGCCAAGGCGCCCGCTTGATCGTTGACCGCGAGGCAGTGTTCAGCAATGTCTTTTACCAGACGATCCCCGGACCTACCGGTGGTCCTTTGTACTGGATCATGTTCATTTTCGCAATCTTGGCGACGTTGATTGCATCCCAGGCAATGATTACTGCCGCGTTTAGTCTGGCGAGTCAAATTGTGCCCGAGCTCGGATTCTGGGCACTGATTATGTGAATATTCAGACCCAGCAATTGATCAACTTGCGGAGCTTCCCCCCGTTGCTGATGAAGTATACTTCCGAGAAGGTGCAAGGGCAGGTCTATGTTCCTGCTGTCAACTGGTCGAGTGAGTTGGTTCTATGGTCAGAATGAGCTCGCACGCTAACAGACTGACACCTAGTCGCACTCGGATGCATTGTCGTTGTGGCTGTGTTCAAGGACCTGGCGGCGCTGACCAACGCTTATGGGTAAGTAGGTCTTGAATTGCTCGATTCCTGATGACTGATCAGTTTGTGAAGATTTGCGGTGGCTACTGTCATGATCGTCACCACCTCGCTCCTTGCTTTCCAAATTCCACTTGTAAAGCGTCTTCCAGCCATCTTGGGTGTTGCGTTTTTCGTCTTTTTCGGATTTATCGATTGTAAGTTTGGTTTTACATTTATGGTGGGTATATGCTAACACTCGCCGACCATACAGGTCTCTTCTGGGGTGCATCACTACGCAAGGTTCCTCACGGCGCATGGGTCCCGCTCATGATCGGCTCGGTTCTGTACGTGGCCTCTCCCTAAAAACCAAAGTACACACTGACTCAAACACTGTATAGCATGATCATCATGTGGTTCTGGACCTGGGCTAAAGGCCTGGAGGATGAATTTGACGGTGCCAACCGACGCAATCTCCGTCATTTTATCATGCTCGACACCATCGATCCCAACGAGAAAGGCCCCGCGCCAGCCCCTGTTCTCTCCTATGAGGCCACCCAGTCCAAGAACCAAGAGATCACGTTTGTGGATGACCAGCTCGCGACGCAGGAGGAGCTCGAGGACGAGAAGCTGGGTCTGTATTTGTTGAGCGATACCAAGGAACGCCGACCTCTGCCGAGGGTCGAAACCACGGCCGTGTTCCACAAGTTGTCGGCTGGAAAGGGTGTGCCGCATGCATTTTATGGTGAGTTTCGAGCGGTGGGATCTGGGAAACGACATGCTGACCAATCGCGATGCTTCAGCATTCCTGCGCCAGTGGCCCGCTCTCCCTCGCGTTGTCGTAAGTACCCATTAGGAAGTTTAATAAATTTCACACTAACCCGCGTTCCAGATTTTCCTCTCTGTTCGCATTATGCCAACAGCCCGTGTTGCTCCCGAAGACCGCTACATCGTCTCGCGCGTGCGGTCCCTCCCCGGCTTCTTCGGCGTCACCTACTTTAAGGGCTTCCGCGACGATTTCCAGGTCCAGATCGATGACATTATTGGGAAGCTGTATGACCTCGAGCGCCGCGCCGCTGGTGACGCCGCCGCAGAGCAGCTGCGCGAGGCAAGCAAGGTTACCACGCATATCGTGCCGAGCTACTATGTCGTCAGCCGGCCGGTTCAAATGGGCATCCTTTCACCCGTCCTTGATTGGGTTAGGTGAGTGCAATCGCGGTTCCAATTGAGAGGATAGATGCTGACTGAAATGATAGGGCTGCACTAGTGGAAGGGTTCTATAGACGGATGTCGACCATGTTCCCTGAGACCGCAAATTGGCTTGGTTCAGCTGATGAGTGAGCCCTGCGTTTCCATTTGTTGACAGCTGGGCTAACGAATGGTTGTTGTAGGATTATCCGTGTTGGTGTGAATGCTATTATTTAATGCCTAAAAACGGGGGGAGATTAGATACCTATGCAATCGATACTTCCTGGGGTTGTCGGTTCTAACTAGAATTGAATATTTTGCACTACTTTTAGGGGCCCACGGCGGTCGCAAGCTAGGGTAATACTAGCTAAGCTACTGCAAGGTTATAAAATGATGACATTTCCCCCCAGAGTTCTGCCGTAGTTCACAGCGCAAAGTAGTCGCTAGGAAATCTACCTTCCCATGGGTATGGTTTAAAACGCGCTGGGGTATTTATTAAATCCCGCATGTCACGTTATGGGCTTACTCCGCAGGTCGAGAATACGGAATAGACTGCCCATCCGTCCTACAAAGTATAAATTCCAAATGCACGATTTCGCTGTATAACTCACCACTATATGCGCCATGATAGGAACGCCCGCATATTTTGGTACTGTTTGCTTCGCTGGGTTGGGTTAGGTGACTACTGGGACGTATCAACGTCTCACCAGCGTTTCACTCTGCCCTGTTATGTGCTTGATACAACCCTCCGCATGGGACAGGCCCAGCATCCACAGCCGTGCACACCTTTCACAGCTAGATTTCCAGCTGCCTGCAGGGAAAGTGAACCGGGCATTATCAGGGCGCCCAGTGTGACCCATAGCAAGCATAATCTTCATCGCCCACACCGAAGCCAGCCCTTCAGAAAGGCTCATTCCACTGCACACATGCCTCCAAGCCCCAAGAATACCTAGACTGCGTTTCCCGGTCAAACCGTCTCGTGTAAGCAGGCTGACGAGCGTGTGAGTGTCGATTTGCAATTGGAGGGTAAGACCATAACACAACCATGTACACTCGAGCTTTACATGCATGGCTAGTTGAGTGCAAGGAGCTCTCAAACCAGAGCCAAGTAACAGTGCATTTTGTGTAGGGAAACAACAAGATTCCAAAGCCAAGGTATGGACACACAAAGATACCAAACAAGGAAGTCAATGGAAAGACATCTAGGATTGTTTGACCTTTTTTTTGCGAGGTTGCTCGAGGTCAATTTCATCCTCCTCATCGTCTGATTCCTCGTCCTCACTGTCCATTTCCTCGTCGCTGTCCAGCATCGCTCGGCTCTCGCCAAGGTAGAACCGCAAAGCGTGAGGATAGAGGTCTTGAACGATTGTTGGGCCAATCTATGGTACCCAAGAGAGTTTAACCCGACTGGGCAGCAGAAGCAGGGCAGGGAATAACTTACCTCCCTGTCGTCCACAGCATGTTCGAAATAGTTGAAGAAGCTCCCGAACTCTTCAATATCCTCGGCGTCTTCGGGGCTAACTACGCGCGGGAAGAGCTTCGTGAGGTTGTGTGAATCGTCTTTCCAGTTGATTTTGATGGCCTATGAAGGGAGAAAAAATATTGAGGACATGTTATGACTCGGGGACTATTCAAGGACCAACCTGGGGTGTGATATGTGACTCCCATTCAAATGCTTCCTGGGCGTCCGAGACACCATTGGCGTCTACCCCGGTGCCCGGCGCGGGTGTCCCTTTGGGTGGAGTGTATTTATACTCCTTCTTAAGCACCTTGTCCGAGAAATACGGGTTCTCGGAGAATTCCTGTGCAATTGTCATGGATAGCCCGTGTGGACTTCGAAAACCAGAAACTCACAAAAGTGATAGTAAATGCCCTAGGCTCGATAGCATCGTACTCCACCCAGAGGTCGGTGAGATAAGACAGAGCCTTGATGTCGTCCTGGCCCGACATGAGCACGACGAGCTGGTCATGCTGCGCAAGCGCCGTTCCCCAGAAGCGAGGGAGAGTCTTGACGGCTGCTCGTCGCTTTTCGTAGACAGACTGCATAATCTTTAGCGTGGCCGCATCGACAGCGATCTCAGCACGTTCATGTACTGGCAGAACGTTAGCCGGGAAACCGTCATGGAATGAGGACAGCAGCTCACGTTTGACCTGTGCGTCCACCAACTTTTGCTGCTGCTCCGAAAGCTGAGGCAGGTCGAGTGGGGAGGCGACGTCCTTTAAAGCGTCCTCGTCGATTCGTCGTTTGCCAGAGTTTTTGCCCATCGCGAGGAGAGTCAGAAATATTTCGCGAGGTTCAATCCTCTGGGATTTTACCGCCCTGTGGCTGTGGGTCACGTGACGTTTCCTCGGACCACACCCTCGTTCATCGCCCGGTGATTCAAGTCGAGCCTACTATCGTCGCCGTCCCCCTTATCATTTATATAAGACCTGGCCGCACTTGCTTATGATTGAATCCGGCGATGCATACAAAACCGGGTCGCCACATAATCCACATACCGGAGCTTTTGCACTACATTTGCAGCCTTTCTAAGCCGGCTGATCTTGTTCATCTTTGTCGGGCGTGCCGGTCGGTGTTCTACGTGACGGTTCCCTTCCTATGGGAGACTCTTAGCGGGTTTCACAGGCTCCTTGCGTTGTTGCCAAATGTCACGATTTCGAGACCGGATCATCGTGGTGGCAGGAGTTTGCTCCATATTGTGAGTGCTCGCCACCTACTCCTCATGAAAATCACCAAATCGAATACTGTGCATTTCAGACACTTCCAGACCCAAGTCATACTAGTTTTGAGAGGTTCGATTTCTACGCATCCTATGTCAAGCACCTGGAGGTTTTCGGAAATGACATCTATTACTCGGATATCCATGGCTGGGACCTACTCTCCGAGCGAGCTCGTACACGACCACTCCTTCCAAAACTCCTGTCAATGACCGTTCGTGAATATTTCAGCGATCCTCTTGACGAGGAGCAGCTCTGTCAAATTTCCGATTTAATATCTCCCTCGCTGGTCTCGTACTGGTCTGAACCGGTGTCTGACGACTCATGGGCTAACCGTGTGCCGAAAGCTGCGGTCATGGCTCTACTCGACCCGGTGGTCGAACGTTGCACTTCAATTGAACGTCTTGCGATCTACCCCAAGGCAGGGTCTCAGGTATGCCTAGATTTACCGGCATCGTTTGGTTCGCGGGCGTTTTGTCACTTGCGAGAGCTTTCGGGCAGTGCTGCTCTGGTCGCCACAGATGTGATCGAGGTAATTGGCTCATTACCTCAACTTGAATATCTGGCTATCCGTGCATTCAACCAGTTTCTGCCTCCGTTTCCCGAGAAACTGCCACCCACAAGCTTCCCTGCGTTAAAACACTTGTTCTTTAGCACATGGTTCTTAAACGACGCATTGGAACTTCCCCGGCTACAGACTTTGCTGTGCCGGCTGCAGTTCCTTGAGCTCCACGTTGACGTTTTTGCTATCGATCAAGAGTTGGAAGGCGACCAAGATATTGTAACCCTATCCTACAACATGATCTCTGCCTGGCTCGAGAATGCTATTCGTCTTCGAAAACTCCATGTGGATTTCGACCCTGACAACAATGGTTGTGGGGTGATTGACTTGACTCATAGGTCGATCATGATAAGAATAACAGAGCTGCAAATCGAAACGCTGCATCTTAACGGAATAGCCCTAGGTGTGCATATCTTTCAAGACCCTTGTCTCGATTGGTCCCACCTGAAGGAGCTGTATCTACCCCAGCAACATGTCACTTTGGAAACTCTTCATAATTTCGCCGCACTTCCCAGCCTGGTACATCTGAAGCTCGCTCTCAATCTGTCGGGCAGAACCTTCCTTCCGGATGTAATCTGGGAAAACCGCCTCCTTCATACGCTAGAAAGCTCGGAGCCCAGCAGGTATACCTGCTATTTTGAAAATGCGGATGATGTAGCCAGGTATGAACTAAAACATACACATAGAATTATCATGAGTAGCTTGGCTAATAGCTACTGTAGTATGCTGTTAGAAATATGGCCAAATCTACACGAGGTACGATGCGATGAATCGGAGGCACCCGGGAACCACGATAAACGGAACGCCTGCACCACGTTAAATAGGCGCATCGCGTTCATGCGTAGATGTACGCCGGACAATGTTCAACGTGACCCCAAATGCCAAGGCCTTGTGAGCTCTCGTTCGTTGGGTATGGGGGAAACACTTGGATCTTCCGTGTAATGCACTTCACTGTACTTACTCCACTAAATTCCATCGTGTTATGGTTTGGGTTGTTTATCCCTTGCCCGCCAGAATCTTGCGGCTGAATGTACTATGCCAGACACATATTATCTTGCACTTTGAGCAAACAAGGAGACCATGAATATATTGTACCGGTTAGTTTTTGTTAGTGGTATCGTCCACAACCACATGGGCTGACGCCAGGGACGGATGATCATGTGACCGGATGCTTTGTCATCAGAGCAGCCACCAAATTCTCGATCTTAACCACTCCACCAATTTCGCCTGCTCCCCTGAATTACAGCCCCCGCCACCCATAGCGGGCTCTGGTCCAAGAGAAAAGTCCCTCGCAGGTTCCCTCCTCATACTTGTGAGATTTTCTGATGCAACGAGCACTTGACCATGCTCATTTAGCCTGGTTGAGCTCCAGTTTTAAGCACTGCTGTGCTTTAGTTCTCCGGGGCGTTCTGAACGTTCGGGCGTGTAACCATGGACGACTTAATAGCTCACATTCTGCAAGAGCTCGCTTTTGAGGGCGATCTTGGTAGGTCCATTTCATCTTCGGTCGTCAGTTCGAACCCTCCTGTCATCCGGACTAACCTCCATCAACTCCTTTGTTAGGCTCAGATGTCTCTCGTCTTCGCCAGATCATTTCCCAATATTACTCTACCCAGCCTTCCGCCTCGTGCCAACCTCAAAATGTCGACGACAAGTTCTGCGCGTTTGTTTGGGGGTTGCTCGCCACACAGGATAATATAGTTGTTGGTGTGGCTCCCGACGGCGCCGCAGCAGTATATTTTCCACCGCAGGCAAGCAAGACCAAAGGTACCGGCAAAGGCAAGAGCAAGGCTCAACCGGACCCTACCTCTGCCTCGCTCTCGCCTCTATCCCCCGATGACATCACAACACAACCTTTGGACTCCCTCATTACCCAGTATGGCAGTGGGCTAAGGATTGCCGTAGCACCCGACGTATCCTTCGTGTGCATTACTGGGTCTCACATCCGAGTGAGTTTCTGGTGGATCGTATGGTTTATCAAGCGCACCTAATAAACCGTACCAGCCTCCCAAGCTTTCGACCAATGCTTATGCCGTCCTGCAACTGATCACGCAAAGTCGGCGGGAGGGAATATCTGTTACAGAAATCAGCCGACAAAGCGGATACGACCCCAAGGCTTGTTTTTATTTTATCAAAACTCTAGTTGAGTTAGGCCACATGTGAGTGCCTTGCCGTCGTTTCACAACGAATAAGCGTTGTTACCATAAACTTTTAGCCATAAAATTAAAGTAGGCGGCTCTGCGGTCAACATTTGCATACATAAATCCTTCTACGACGACCAATGCATATGGAAGCAAGCTAGCAAAGAAGAAACGACGGAGACTGATAATCCCGATGTTGGGCCCGAAATCGAGGGAGAGGACGGGGAAGGTGGCGAGGGCGCGGGCAAGGAGTTTACGGGCAACGTTCAATTTGAGCCCATCGATAACCGTCACATGTCAAACCCGACGGTGGTGAAGGCCCGAATCGAACGGCTTCTTCGACACATGCCTCATGGGTTGCATGTCTATCGCCATTTGCTCGAAGCTATTGTAAGTCATCCTATAAAGCCTCATCTATGTTCTGTTAACGCGGTTCTTCTCTCAAAAGGGATTCAAGTCATCTGTGAAAAAGGAACGTCGGGTATTCACGCATCGGGTGACTGAGCTCCTGAAGTCTCGTTTTATCGAAAAAGTCTGGGCTCAATCAAGTACCTCGAGCACTGGTCGGGTGCTGTGTATCCGGCTAGTCACCAGCGATCCTACGTCGGGTGGCTTTGATGTTGCCGAGGATGGTGCCGGCGATGAGCCTCATAATATCATACCAGAAGAAGCTGCTATTGCCGATGGACTGGGCCGAGGGGAAACCGACGCTGTGGGTGAGTATCAATCCCGAGTTCCGTTTCCGGACCTGATTGTCTTTCACAGAGGGTTCGGGACCGCCCGAGGGGATTTGCGCTACTCAATCCATTGCTTCCCAAATTATTTCGATGGTCGAAGAGTCCGACACTACCGGCATGACCCTTTCTGTATGTCCCATTTCATCTTCGTTTCATCTCCGCCTCGCCCAACACCCAGCAAATAATTTAATAGGAAATATCCAAAAATCTCCACAACTTCGACATCCGGTCGGTTACGAACTTGACGGCCCGTTTCTCAGCTGGACAACCCCCCACTCATCTTGCTCACCGGGCCCTTGTCATTGTCACTGAAATGTTTGGCCGCGAGCGCCGTCAGCGAGTCTACACCTTGGCTGCGTACCGTCGGATGATTGAGCAGGAGGGGCTTGAAGACCAGTCTGTCTTGGATTCGAAGGACTCTGGAACCTGGGCGGTGTTCGAGCCTGACGATTTCGTGGCGAACGAAACGGAGCGAGAGGAATGGCTCGAGACTTTCGTTCGGGAGGCGTTGGTCCGCGGAGGAGAAAAAGTGCGGGAGCGGAAAGGCAAAAAGGGGCGAGTAAATCCTTTAGATCAGGATGGAGCGCCGATCAAGGGGCGACCGAGGAAAGAGTGGACACAGGAGGTCAAGACCCCCAAGCAACGCGGGCGGCCGTCAAAGAGGAAGGCGGACGAAGTGGAGGAAGGCGACGGAGTCAGCCAGTTGCCAGCCCAAAAGAAGCGACGCGGGAGGCCACCGAAAACCAAACTAATCGACGGGGGCGAGTGGGTAGACAATGCAACTACGAGCACCACGGACAAGCCGCCGTCGGTTGCTGAAGTCACGCGAAAACGGGGCAGACCGAGGATGAAGCAACCAGCTGAACCTGGAATGGTCACTGCGTTTGACCAACAATCCGAACCTTGGGCACGCGATTCAGCAACCCAAGATCTCCCGGCCCACGCAGTCCCCCGGCAAGGCAAAGCCACGAATGTTTCTGCCCTACGTCGCCAAACTGAATTTCTTCAACTCATCGAGAACATGGGCGGGGTGGCCAATGTCTCCCTCCTGAAATCCTTCAACGACGAGCATCAGAAACTCCTCCTGACGTTGCACGCAGCCGGGAAGGCCGTGAGCACTGCACCTGGAACCGGGATGGACAAGCGAACATTCAACTCCACTATTTCAGCTCTCGAGGGGCGTGGATTGGTCAAGACCATTGTCGTTTCCGCTCTCACAACCCATGGGGCGACCAGACGGGCAACCATTGTCCATCTCATTGGTGCATCACCGGAATCGATTGAGAAGTGCATCGAAGAATTCAGGTCGAGTGGATCAGCAAAAGGCATCCCTCTGCCTAGCGATTACCCAGAGGTCCCAGCAAACATATCACACGGATTAAACAATTCTGCCCCTGGACCCTCTGCTAGTACTCCGCCCATCCCTCTCCCACCGCCAGCAGACCCTCTTTCCGAGACTCGTCAGGCCCACTTATCCGAAGCCCAGACCGCAGTCCAACGGGACCAGGAGAGTCTTACGGCTGTGGCCCAGCAGCGAGCAGAGAAGGGAAAACGGCTTACCAAAGAAGCACGTCACGCTCTTGCGGCCAAAGCTGCCCAGGCGAGAAAAGATCAAGAAACTCGGTGGGGTTCGATTGTGTCGAGTGCGCTAGATGGCCGAGCTCCTTCGCACCCTCAATTCCAGAAAGCGTTAGCAGCGTTGAAGGCCGAGTATACTATTTCCCCCCAGCAGGTCAGCAATTATACCTGGGAAGCTAAAATCAAGGCAGCAGTTCGGGACACCCTGGGCGCAAAGCAATTCGTCATTCCACATCCGTCTCCACAAGTGCCCCTAGACACTGGAAAATCCCCACAAGATTTAGGCGGCTCGGTCTCGACACTTATCCTCCAACAGGGTACCCCAATCCAGCAGAAAGCCATCGCTCCCAAGAAATCGGGCCGGAAATCTAAAAAGCAGACTGAAGCCATCGAAAACGGTTTTTACACTCCATATTCTAGTTTCTTGCGTGCACTAATTCCTTTCCCAAATCAGAGCACGCGCCTGCACCCGAATCCGACATTCGCAGGCGCCGCTTCCCTTGGAATCCAGAATATGATGAACTGGCTCGAGACGCTGGAGCTATCATTCGCGTGCGTTGTCGCTCCAAACGGATGGACTGGTCTGCTCTAGAACAAGTGTTTCCGGGGGTGCAACGCAATAGCGTGCGCCAACGTATCTCTTCGCTGGAGGCCCTTCCCGGCGCGTCTGAGTATTATCGACGGCTAGACGACGCTTGGGCAGTTCTTTGGCTCCAACACCGCGGCTCGGATGCGTTACCGGACCCAAACCCCGACAGTGTTAGCAATTTTGACCTTCCTGCCCATGTCACCTTTTTGAGAGCACATGTCGACAAGGCAGCACTGTGAGTATTATTGACCCCCTTGATATTTCTATGTATTAACTCAAGGGAATCCAAGGCATGCCGGTTCGAAAACCCCGAGCAGAGATGTCTCCAAAGACCCGTTAAACCTCACCAGTATTGAACAAATACTCGCCGACTATGACGTCACTGAACCAAGCTCAACACCTCAACCTACATCCTGGGACTTCTTTTTCGATCTTGCTAGTGAAGAGCCTCGCGAACGCGAATTCCTCCAGCATCCTTTCGTCATCAGTGACCCTACGATTCCTTTGCGAGACATCCCACTTAGTGTATCCGTTGCTCAGGCAGCAGTGAAGGTAGGATGCCCAGCTGCCCCGCTACTCTAATCTCAAAATCCACACTCTTGTAGATGACCATATCCACTCCAGAAGCTTTATATGATAGCAACGATGCTGCCGCAATGTTAACACTACTCGGAAATAATACTGTCAAATTGGCAGTCGACAACATGGACGAATGGATTGTTAGAAAGAAATCGAAGCCGGGTAAAAGCCACACTGTGCGACAATACACATACTCGGATTCGTAAGCGTAGTTTCCTTGGGCACCTCTGGCGATCGTGCTGACCCTTTCTAGGGTGCTTGCGCAGCTTAAAGGCGATTTTGCGAGCTCAATGTATGCCGACGCTGAAGCTATGCGTGATCATTTGGGTGGTCTCGGAAACGATGAGTGGAGAAATATAGATCTCACGGATGAGGACGGCGAAATAGCCGCGTACCTCCAACTAGTCTCCGAAACCAAGGTACGTGGTCCGACGCACAAGCCTCGTCCACCTAGTTGACCAAAAGGATTAGTTGGAAATTGCCATCGATACTTCGACCCCAGCCGCGGGCAGGAATCAACTGGGTTGGCAGAGCAAGAAAGTCGGTGAGTGCCGTTTTCCAAGGTCCCACTCATGTATTCATTGCAAACAGCCGACGAGAATCTTGAGGCTCACATTGCTGTGCGCTTGAACCCCGCTCGCCGAGAGAACCCCACTCCTCCAGTGTTGCCGGGACTGATCAGCCCAAACAGCCTCGCAGCCCAACCACCCTCTCATCTCCCAACCACCTCCTGCCCACACACTTCGGAGAACTATGCAACTTGTCCCGAGTGCCTAGAGGCAGCAGAAGATTCGGTTTCCGCCCCAGGTCAGCTAGCGTTGTTGGCTGCCCTACGAAACGCTGGAGCCCTGGGTTTACCCATCGGACATGTTCTGGTCAGTTCAAAAACGTTTTGATGGTGTTTAGCGCTGAGGCCATTTCGACCCGACAGCATGAATTCTACAATAAGGATGTGGTAACTGCATCGAATGCGCTCGCCGCTCTCGCGCAAACCAGCCCCCCACTTGCGTATGTTGTTGGCTACGACCAAGCACGCATCGTCTCTGCGTCTAGGCTTCGTGACTGGGTAGTGCAGGTTGTGCAACCTCAGTCCGACTCCAGCGAAACCAAGTTCAGGATGCAGTTTCCGCGACAGTGGCTGAGTATTCATGGCGACGTGCTCGAACATACCTGGGCGGTGGCAACGCGAGCCTTGGCGGGGGCCTTGATGCGTAGACCTAGCATCAACGAGGTCAGTCAATGAATTTAATGAAATCTGAAATCATCTGAGACGTGGTTCGCAGTATGCACTGCGCCAACGCTATCGAGGATTGTTCGATCGGCAAGAACTCAACGACATTCTCGAATACCTTTTGGCGACGAACAAGCTCAAGCGTATCACAAGAACAGATCTTCCTGTGGGTATGCTGGGCTTGGAAGACGAAAGGGCAACGTACTGGCTGCTGGAAAACGAGAGCACCTGGTTCTAGTTCGGGACGGCGCTGAATTGCAGCCGACCTAGCTCTGAGCCTGTAAATATTATTTGGTATTATTCTTAAACGTCGAATGTGATAAATCTGCATATAAGCATGTGCACAGACCAGCATGCTTATATAACCTAGTGTTGGGTCCTTGATCTTGGCGCGCGGCCAGATCCTTGTCATGTCCCAGATCCCCTTTCTAGAAATCTACTGTGGTAACAAGGATGAATTTGAGACAGACAACAAAGCTTATCTCTCCACAAAGGCTCTACTAGCCAGCAAGGCGTCCAGTTATGGCCTTCCTTCCACCCCCGAGGGACTCGACGAGGAGCAGCGGAGTATATTAAGCGACCTATCGGTAGGTGTGGACTTGTGGATATCCACGAATTCGTCTGAAATGCTTCGAAGCCAGGTGTTGCTCTTCGTTTTCAGCCTCCTGTCCCACTTGGCATAGGTCGTTTGGTATTTGATCTCGATACTTCCGCCGGCCTAACAAAAACCTGCGCGAACTTCATCTCGCTTTGCAAAGGCGACAAGGGCATGTGCAAAAACGCTCCAAACAAGCCTTTACATTACAAAAACACGGAGATCCATAGGATTGCAAAAGATTTTGTGATGCAAGGTGGCGATGTGACAAGAAACGATGGCAGTGGTGGTGAAGTGAGTCGGGTGGTTAGGACATCCCTATCGATATACTTACCTTTGGAGTAGTCGATATATGGAGGCAAGTTTGCTGACGCAAAAGAAGGTCTGAAGGCGAAACCAGAGCTGGGTTCATTGGCTATGGCGAACTCCGGGAAGAACAGCAACACGAGCCAGTTCTTTATTGTCTTGACGAGCGATCCGGCGAGGCTAGCCAAAATATCAGGAAAATACGTGGTTTTTGGAAAGGCTAGATTAGCCGGGGGCGGAAAAGAGGTTCTCGAGCGTCTCAATGCTCTGGCTGGGAGCGATGAGAAGCCAACGGAGCCAGTTTGGGTCCAGGAATGTGGGGTGCTATCGTAGCATGATACGACTGTACACGGTTAAATTCTACACTTGGGATTGACACGTGGGTTCGGGTAGACATTACATTGGGAGAAGGCCAGCGAGCGGCTTCTCCCGCCTTTTCGCCTGAGTGTCATAATCAGGTGCTGCGCCGTTGTCTTCGAAGCTAAACGACGTCGAAAATGCCCCATCGCTGATCAAATTTAGTCCAGCAAGTGATGCTCCGCTGGAATCCAGGGACCACAGCGACAGTCCCAGCGTGTTCTCCGCCTTGCGTTTCAGTAACCTGCCCGTATGGTTAGAGCACTACCTGCCTCATTCTTGGACAAACGTACCCAGATGGAAGGACGTATACGAGTTGTGGGCCAAAGTTGTTGATATACTTGCCCATCTACCGAGCAGCATGTCAGGTATCATTCAGCTAACGGCTTGGGCACGGACCAGCCAACCGTTCAAGTAGACCTGCACACGATAGTTCGAGGTGATGTCGCTTGGAGTGAACGACAATCGGAGCGGAACATCGGATTTGTACCCTTCGGGGAAGGACTTTCAAGCGCTTGTCCATATCAGCTCGCTTGATGACGCTGACTTGCGTGCTTACCACATTGAACGTTGTTCGGTAGAAATTTACACCAGGGCTCTTCACGCCTCCACCCGCAAGTGGAGTGCCGGACGTCCAGTTGGAATCGGGGAAGCCAGGTAGATGTGCGCCGATACGCTCCGCATATAGTCCGCCTTCGTTGAGATAGCCACGGTATTTGTCTGGGTTGTTGCCGCTTCCACCCTAGCAAGTCAAAGTAAGTGATGAGAAACAGTAATGTCAAATATATTCATGCTCACGAGGTGACCGGCAAGCTTCCAGAGACTGAATGTGGTAGACCCTCCGATGATCGAGTATCCTCGGATGCCGCGTGGTTCCTTGCCACCGTTTGCTGTTCATGTAGTCAGAATCAACGAAAATACTGGGGAACAAGTTTGACTTGCAACTAGTTTCTACCAGCCCCATGTGGTCTACGGATGAGAGTGAGTTGAGGCAAAGGGCAACCAACCGCGACCGAGGCTACTCACCTTGCAGCACGGCCAGTACGTTGTCCTTCCCGATTGCGAGTGTGTTGTTAGGGATCGACCAGGTCACCGTCGTTTGGCTAACGGTTGCACTCCCCTGGGAAGAGCCCAAGAATACCCCGTTGAACCATGCACTGAACCCAAATGCAAACCCACCCTGGACAGTGAGGTTGAATCCAGTTTCTGCGCCTGACGCGTTGAAATGACCTCGCCAGATCAGGTTTCCGCCAGAAAATCTATTCTTTGGTGTTTAACGGATGTATATCGGGCTCGAACGCGGAAAACGCTTACCCATACTGCTGCGAATACAACACGGGTCCTGCATTAAGGGGAGGAAGGTTTGTGTACTGGCAAAGGTCGTAACGTTCAACCCCAATTCGCTCATTCGACCTTTATTACTCACGTTGGTAGTCGCCTGGTCGCACGTAACGAAGCTCGAGTCGTCAAATCCAGGGTCGATTTCCGGTAGACTAGAAATACGTGACTGGACTGCTCGTCAAGAAGTTGGGCCACTAACCTATTAATCACTTTCCAATTCTCCAGTTTTGGCAGTGTTATATTTCCTGACAACCCAGCAACCACCGCAATGCGCGAACCGTATGCAGTCGTAGTCCATGGCTGGCGTGCTTTGTTCCATGTGATGGTCGTGATGTGCTTGGGAGCGACAACTTCGATCGTCGTGGTTCCATTCAGGTCACCACTCTGTGCCAACGACGAGTTGGCGAAAATAGCAAAAGCCGGATGCAAGTACCACGTACCAAAGCAAGCGTCGAACCAGAGATAGTGGCATCTCGAACGAGATACGGTCCCCCCACCAACACGCTACCATTTAACTTGGATCAGTATTTCTAGCCTCACCCCACAAGTTCATAGTAAACTCACGTCTCGTTTGACCCGATCCCATAGAACTTCCCATGCACTCCCTGCCCCGCGATCACCGGTGCATGCCATGTCAGCGCAACCCGCTTCTCCAGTATCACCACCATCAGGTTCGAGCCAACTGCAACGAAACTTGACCCGGAAAGAGCGTAGTTGAGGTAAAGTATCCCTGCCGTGCTATTATATGTAGATTGAACCGTACCGGAACCGTGCAGGTCGACCTGAGGGGCGCTTGGAAGAACCAGCGCAGTCTCGCCAGTCTGGTTTTTTCCGGCATAGAGTACAAGGTAGTCGACATTGTCAATGCTAATGGAAGATTATGCTCAGTTGGACATAGAAGCATCGGGAAACCTTACGTTGTCCAGGTCATTACTTCTGCAGTTGAGTACAGCATCCTGGTCCGCAACTTGCCGAACACGTAGTCAATCGGCACGATTTTCGCCTCTCGTCCGTTCAAGGTCATGCTCCCAGTCTGGGGGATGGCAAGGGCACCCTGGGATGTCTGAATGTTGAGTGTAAAGGTATTTAATGTAGTTGAACTGGTGTAGCGCCCCTCAGATTCCGAATAATAGCGTACTAAAGATAAACAGTAAGACTCACGTGGCGTCGTTATGCCTAAGCACATAAAACCTTGCATCCGTGATTGGATTGTGCAGTTCGGTGGTGTAGATTAGATTTGAGCTTGTGTAGGACGTCCCATTCGAGATCAGGTCCACGCCGAGCAAGTCTCGCGACACACGAAGGAGCAGGCCTGTGACCCCATCGCTTCAGAACGTGCGCCAATTTGAAATGAGGATATGGCTTGCCTTGCATCCTCATTTCCGGCATCTTCGCCGTTACGATCCGGTTCTCGTTGATACCACCACCGTAGTCGTACGACGAGTAGACAGTAGGTTCGAGAGTGTTACCCCAGTTCGTTCCGCCGTAAAGCACTAACGAATATCATAAGTCCAGTGGCCACGGGGAATGTTGGGGTAGAATACTTACTGTATATGTCTAACCCATGCGCGTAATTAGTGCCGCTTTACCTTTCAGTACCTAAAAGTGCTTACTCAAAATGGTCGTCGTTTGAGCACTAGAAAACCTCTCATCAGGAGAGGATTGACGCGATAAAAACTAACAAACTCACTAGTTCGTCTTGTAGAATACATTCTCTGCGCTTGCAATCAATTTTGGGTTCGAGGTGATGTAATTCCAACTCTGTACTTACCATAATCAGCATTATCCAAGTCGGTCGCTATCACAGCTCATCAATATCACCGTGCAGTCACAAATAGATTGAACCCACTGAACACGTCATATCCTACTCCGCCACGCGGTTTGCCTCCCCACCCTAGTAGCCATCCGCCTCCAAACTCAGCAAGGCAGAGTGGGTTGCTCGGCGCAACAGCTTTGTGATATTGATAATAAATTTGCTGGACCTGGTTCCAACGAGAAGTGCCCTGAGGATACGAGTCACCGCTGCGAAACGTAAATCGAGCTCAATCAGCAGAAGCAGGGCGAAAAATTGCACACACCAGTAGATATCTACCGCCCCTTGTCCGGTTCCGGGGGCGAAATATCCGGTTTGGCCCGAGTGCTGGTCGTTGTGCGTGATTGCTAGATGGGTTTGGAGCCGAGAACGAGTAATAAGCATCCAATATCTCGAGCACTGGCTGGGATTATGACTCACGAACCACAATCCCGTTTTGTCGGTAAAGATCGACAATCGCCTGCATGTAGGGTGACTTGGTTGAACTGGGGCTGAATTCGTTTTCAGCCTGAACAAGGATGACTAGAAATAGGTTGAGTAAAAGGGATATTATCTCGGGAGTGGGAACGCGGGGTCGAAGCAACAAGTTCACGCACTGTTTCCTCCCTCGGTAATTTGGTGTTTACGAATGAGTTCAGTCATGTATTTCATATATGGTAACCAAGCTACGAGCCAGGGGTTAGGGGAAATGAATCAACGATGAGCATGGAATGGACGAACCATAAGTATAGTTCTCGTTGTTCGTCCGCATCGTGCCAGCAACACTCGATGCCCAAGCAGGAATACCGCCTCCAGTAGTTTCGCCCTGCGATACGTGCAAACAATTAGCAACAGCAATTATTACTTCCGCCGAATTCCAAAACCTACATTTACGTACGGACCAGGCCTACGTTGAGCGGATTTGAGTCAGTGAGACAGACGTTCTAACGGCAACGCCAAAAAAATACCTAGCAATGAGCCAAAGTCCTGCATCCTTCGCTGCCTGTATGAACCGCTCATTGTCCCGATATGTTCCCTCGGCTGCGTCGATACTGCCATTGACAGGCATATGCAACGCCCAGTGAGTGTAGAAGCTCACGGTGTTGAACCCGTTGTCCTTAATTTTGTCGAATATGTCCGGCCACAGGTCCGGATTAGGTTGGCGCCATGGGTGGAACTCAGCAGAGAGCACAAATATACGCTGCTGGTTGATGAAGAGCGAGTGCTCGTCCCATTCAACCACGGTACTATAGATCCCGCGTAAATGAAATTGAAACAGTAGATCGATACGACAAAAAACACTCACGTAAGGTTGTTGTTGGTTGCGACAACCCTCTCTACCATGTTCCAAAGGCTGGCCGCAGCGGCGACGCCTGCCCAGAAAGAAAACCGAGGCTTCATGGTACCACGCTTGAAGACCCTGGTTGCGTTGGATTAGTGTGCGGGTGATTTATTTATACGAGCAAAGGGCTCGCCGGCGAGAATTGCGTCGCGCCTGTTCGGAGGATAGATGCTTGAAAAGTGTACAAACGCCGCCTTCGAACCTGCTTCCAAATCTCCATATGGGGACTTTAGATGAGAGAAGCTCCACTACCACGAGAGCAACGGCCCGCCTCGGAGCAGTACGGGGGTAAACTATCGCGCCTCATGACCAACAGTCCCGCGATTAAAATAGGGATGGTGGCTAACGGGAGAACCAAGACAGCCTGTCACGTGAGTTATTGGCCGCTTGCTCGCATCTCGACCACATACAGTGCTACACAACCGAATTACCGATGAGTCTCCGCAAGGCTAATGTGAGCTGTATACCAGAACTTATCCAGCTGATATGCGAATATTCGACGAGCGCTACCTGCGTCCAGATCGCATATTCCTCTCATTTCTTCTTTCGAGTGGCTATCCCGTACGTTTGGAAGGAGCTCCGAGGCGCCAACAATCTGTTCTTGCTCATTCCAGGTGTAGAAATGCTTCGCTACTGGAGAACCTTTGATGAGATCGTGAGTTCATCAAGTCAACAGGTGGCTAAGGCCGATGCATCTGATCATATCGGCTTCAGGTCCTTCCCGACAAGGCTTCAGCCAACTTCTCACGATATCGTATATATGCACCCCTTGTTCACTCACTGAGAGTCTTTGAAACCCCTTTACGCTACTACAACATCTCTACTTGGACCACACTTTCCGGCTACTTGGGTCGCCTCGGGGGCACGCTTCTACCAAACTTGAAACAATTGGCCATCCATTGCGAGACGTGCCCGGTGGCGGATAGGATCAACTGGATTGCTATCTTCCTCGCACCATCCTTGCTTGAAATACAATTTGTTGCCGGTTCTATCAACGACGTACTTGGAGTTCCCGATTCGAGGGCTTCCGCGCTATTCGAGCTAATTACCCAGCGCTGCCCCTCCATCCAATCCCTAAGCCTGTTTCCAGAACCCGATGACCAACACGAGCCTGTCGGGCCGGATATTATACCCTCTGCACCAACGATAATGTCTTTCGAGCACGTTGCAAACATGCAGAGCCTCCGAACTCTGATTATGAGCAAGTATGTCCTACAACCTAATGGGTTGATGAGCATTGGACTCTTGCCTGCACTTGAGAAGCTGGAGGTACAGGAAACAATGCTGGAACCTACATTTATCGTGTTTAGCGCCCAACTACCTGAGTTCCTCTTCCCCTCGCTGCGATACCTCACTCTTCAGATGATAAATTCTTTCGAAATTGTCCAGATCTGGCAAATGGATCCGCTCGTCAGAGGTCTCACTCACGTTCAAATTAATGCCGTGCCACCAGAACTGGAATTCCCACTAGACGATGCGGATTCGGCTGGGATCATTGATTGCCTCCCACAAATCTTCCAAAACAGTTTCCACGTTCAATCCTTGTCAATCGACTTTGACTCTGAGGGACTATCGGACTCTGGCAATCAAATACTACACGTTTCGGCTCTGACATCAGCCCTCCAGCTCCCTCTTCAGTCTCTCACCCTTTCGACAATCGAAATCGATGATTTCGATGATTTCTGTGAGCGACTTGAGGAGTCGTGCCCCAAATTACGCCGGTTGCAGATCCTGAGCCAAACCCTCTTCCTTTTCGATCTATCCCACATTACTCGTCGTCTTAAACAGCTCGAACACTTAAGCGTCGAGGTATACTGGTACCATCTTCCAGAGCCAGAGGAACAGACATACTCGTCCGATGCACTAATCTCGCTTGAGTACAACAATTTGGATTCCAGTTTTCTTGATGTTAAGCCTGGTGTGAGTGCCAAGGACATTGCAATGTGAGTGACATTTTCTATGAGAGTAAATATAATTGATATTAAGCCATATATAAAGTTATTTGTTGACAATTTGGCCAAACCTAAAGAGCGTCCTGCCGTTGGTGGGGTCACAAGTAGGTTCAGAGGAAAAGGTTCCGCATCAGGTTAACAGGACCATTGCCACTGTCCGGGCAGCTTTGATCTGCTCTTGTAGCGTGTGCGCAAGGCGGGCTGGCCGAGCAGTTGGATGGTAAACGCAAAGACACTTTGATGATACTTTTCGTGAGCTCATACCTTGGCACATAATCTTTGAGTTGTATAAACGTGTCTCGTGTAATAAATAAGTTCAAGATCTCGACTCGCACCAACTGATCATATGGTCCACGCGTACAACGCTTCCCCGTATGTTTAACACACCATTCTCGGTGCAGTATGCCTATTTACTTTACCGGAGTATCTACAAGCCTGATATAACACATACGGACTGCCAAATCTGGCACAATCGATGGGGGTCGAGTAAACGCCTCGTTCTCGCCAAGTGACCTTCTGGCCGTCCAGCAAACGCCTGCTTCGCCCGACCGCAGTCTCAGACATGATGTCGCACAAAAGGCCCGTTCATATTTTGAGCCACCCGCCTGAGTTTCTTCGCTAGACGATTGTTCGATAGGAACACTTTTCACCTGGTAGCATACTCGTCTATTCTCTCAACCCGTACACCTAGAAGGACCTCACAGGGTCCCATAGGTAGAACGTTCCCGTTTGGACGGCCTGTAGTGAGGTCACGTTTGTATGAGCATATTGCGAATTACCGCACTTGTCATTTGCTATGGGAACTCTATAGTGCAGATTTGACGTACTAACTATGGGTGAGCTGCGTACATGCGTGTATGCGATGTGGGAGTTTGCGCTTACGGCGCCTTCGAGTGACTTAGCTGTACAGTACCGGGTGCTTTATGCTCCGGTTTTCGTGTGTGTATGCTACGCGGTTTTTCGTTCGTATTCATTCGTTTTTCGCTCCGTTTGCTGCGCCTGCTAAATGCGACACATTTCATGTGCTCGATACCGATAATAGTTGGTCTTGGATGTTTTATATTGCTGCACTTACCCGGCTCTTCGTATGAACGTACGGGCTCGCTACAAGTGGTAATTCTCGAGGGTGGATGGGAGCGCCTGTTTTCTGTCACGTGACTCGCTTGGCGTCAAACCCATCTGCCATGCCCGAACCACGCTCGACCACATGGACCAAAAGCCGGATACGAGTGCACCGCGGGCAGAGCCCAATATAGCTACTGTGCCGGACGTTCTCCATATAATATGCGAATATTCGACTAGCGCTACTTGCGTTCAAATTGCGTACTCCTCTTGGGCATTCTATCAAGTGGCTATCCCACACGTCTGGGCAGAACTTGGTGGTGTCCATAACCTTTTCTCTCTCATCCCAAGTGTAAAAATACTCCAGGACTCAGGTAACCAAAATTCAATCGTAAGCTTAATATATTCTTGCGTGAGGACCTAGCCTGCATGCCCATTCTTCTCGCAGATTGTGCCCGATAACACCCCGCCTGACTTCTCACGATATGACATATACGCTCCTCTGGTTCGCTCACTCAAAGTTTTTGATTCGGTCTCGCGTCGCTACAGTGTTACCTTTTCTTCCTGGGCCGCTTTACTAAAGTACTCTGATCGACTTGGAGGTGAACTCTTGCCAAACTTAAGAAAACTGGTTGTTCACTGCGAATGGTGCCCGTTGGCGGATCGTATCAACTGGATTGCTATTTTTCTTACCCCCACTCTACTCGACATACAAGTTTCTGCCGATGCCACCAGTGGCATACTCGGAATGCCTGATTCCAGGGCATCGGCACTACTGGAATTAGTTACTCAACGCTGCCCTTCGGTCCGCTCCTTGAGTTTCTTCCCTGAACCCGACGATGCATATAAGTACACAACACAAGATATCGTACCATTCGCGCCGATGACTCCGTCTTGCGAGCACCTGGCGAACATGCAGAATCTTCGATCTCTAACCATCACCAAGGTTGCCTTGCAGTCTGATGCGTTGGTCACTATTGGGCTCCTATCCACTCTTGAGCAACTTGAAATTCATGATTCGGCATCTCAGGATATATTCAGTACCCCGCTGCCCGAGTTCCTTTTTCCCTCGCTTCGGTGTTTGACGCTTCAAATGATCGACTCGTTTGAGGTCGGCCAGGTCTGGCAAATGCAACCACTTGTCACACGCCTCACCCGTGTTCAGATAAATGCCAAGTCATCAAACATGGAACGCGAGAGGGGCGAGGAACCAGTCGGGATGATCCACCAGCTTCCTCGTATGCAGTTTGAAAATAGCTCGCACGTCGAATCCTTGTCGATCAATTTCGATATCCTCTCCGCGGCTTACGACATTCAGAAATTGGACCCGCTCAGTTTGACAAGCCTGCTTCGACTTCCGCTTCGCTATCTTAACCTCTCAATGGTGAAGCTCAAGCACTTTGACGAGTTCTGCGAGATGCTTGCCGACTCGTGCCCTACCCTGCGCAAGCTGCATGTCCCAAACCAACCGCTTGCCCTTTCAGAGTTGTACAGCCTTACTCGTCTTCAAAGTCTCGAGCGCATAAGCTCCAGGGTACTGTGGCAGAATCTCCCGGAGCGGGAGAAAATAACTTGGACACGATCATCGAGAGCGCTTGTCTCATTGACATACCACTACTCAAGATCTCAAGGCCTCGAGTATAGCTCGAGTATTACCGCTACCCAAATTGCAATGTGAGTTATATCTCGTATTGAAGTAGTCTACACCGGTATAAGTTTGCTTCGAAGGTATTTCCTCGACATTTGGCCAAGTTTAACTGATATTGCTCCGGCACCGGGCTTGGATGGTTCGAAGGAGGCACTACCTCAGCAAGTTGCTCAAAGTATGACTGCTATACGAGCAGCCTTGGTTTGCACTTGTAATATGTGTATTAGACAGGCCTCTCAAGCGGCTTGAGGCATAAATTTGGACTCGCTCCGTTGGGTGTTTGCTGTATGATGTCCAGCTGGTGCGAGCATGGTGGCTCTTCTCTCTGCCTTTTTATCATACAAATCATCATTTGGGCAGCAGTAGCGTCACAGTACAAGAACAATTGTTTATGAATTAACATGCTTAGCTTGCGATCCCGGATGAAACCTCCTTTATCCAATCAGCTAGAGGGGATACATCTGCATACACCTCCAGCCCATGTATCCGTGATTCTCCAACATGTTTATAGATTAAGTTAACGCCTTGTATAGCGAGGGCTCGGTCTCCATCGTCTCCTTTAATAACACTCGACACAATCAACGATTGGTATATTATTCCCCTGGAAACATCAAACGAGTGTCGAGTTGCTCTTGAAAGACGTGAAATGGTAACTGATATGTTCCGGGTCACAACGGGCAGTCTACACACTTACTCATGTTTCATCGATTTATAACCCAGGAAATACTCCTTGAAGTACTTGGCGATTGCAACTTTGCCTTCGACCCTTGTTGAGCTGCAAAACTTGAAAAACGAATCTAGAAAGTTCCGCACTTGAGCGCGCTATCCGGCATTTTCAAAAGTCGGGTACTTGCCATCTTGCCAAAAGTCTTTCCATTGCTCCCAATCGCGTGCATCGGTAGCATCATTAAACTCCTTAAGCCACTTCTGCTCGAACTCCCACTGCTCTTGGGTTAACCCAAGGTCGGCCGGAGAAGTGGACCAGATTGTTTGATCGACGTCAGGAATCGCCATTTCAGACAGCGCAAGGGGGGTATTGGGCGGTGAGATGGACAAGAAGGCGTGAAGCAACCTCCATTACACATGGGTTTATATATCCGAAAAAACCTACACGTTGCGGGGTGGCAAACATTCGTCTGACCAATAAGGCACCAGTTAGATTCGCCGCAAGACAGGATAGGCATCTAGGATCAGCTCGTCAGCTTGCTAGTGTAATTTTACACCTGTACCCATGTCCCAGATGGCCATGTTCGGAGGGAAGAACGTCAGGGACGTAAAAATAATGTCTTGGAAAACGGAAATGCTCTGGGAGTAATTTCATTTCAAGTCTTCTGCTGATTCGCGCGGGACGCGTGCTTTTGAAACCTCAGGATACATGCGCTCGGAACGGGCGGCGAATCTCATGAACCGCTAATATACCAATTTTAATATCATACACATGAACTTGTAAATTCAATCAAAGATTCCGGTTCCCTTCAGCCACCTCCTTTATAACGGGTACTAGTGACGCCGTGTCAATGTAGGTCTCGAACTTGGTGAGCAACTCGTCGCCGGGACGCTTGTGAATTATAGCAAGGCCCGGAATGTCAATGGAGCGGTCCAAGAGGTCTCCGTTGACCTTGTATGTGACAGTCGCATTTTGGTATATCAAACCCGGTGGATTGATAAACGAGAGCCGGGTGATGCTACGGTTAAGTGCGGGATGCGGTACGCAGCTTGCGGAGTCCGCAGTGCCGATACTGGACCGAAGCCTAGGCTCTTATGCACCAC
>WSLN01000157.1:2966-19251 GCA_019677355.1 Ceratobasidium sp. 370
TTTTTTGGCTTACAAATATTGCGCCATGTACCGTGGGGTCTGCAGCAAACGTCGCGATGTGAGTCAAGAGGCAAGTAAATCGCAAACGGGAACTTACAATCCCTTGAGTTGAGGGACTTTCAGCAAAGCAGACGCAAGCAGTCCCCCGAAAGCGCCACTAAGAGAAGAAGCAGAGACTTTGCAGCATTTTGCAGTTAGCATACAAGGAGGCCATGTGATTTGCGCAACCTACTGAAGATACCAATGCGCAAGACTAGTTCGTGCCGCTTGTAGTACGTGCTAAGGTAATAAGCTACCCCGGGCATCATGCCACCCTCACAGAGCCCTAGAAATGCGCGAACTGCCATGAAACCAGCTATACCGGAGCAGTGTCAGGGAAATACTCCGATACAGTCCGGGAAAACACTTAGTACCAAAGTTCTTAATAAAGGTTGTTGCAAAACAGACTACTCCAAATGCTGTGACCAAGGTGGGAACTACAATCATTCGAGTTAGAGATATTTCGAATGTCATTTGGTCCGCCATGCTCACTCCACTTGTCAGCACCGATCCGCTTTAGAAATAGGTTTGACGGGACTGGTCGAGCGAATAAACAGTATCAGTATGGCTGAAACAGCCTCAGTAGTTAGAGCGCACCTTCTGAAAGGGCATATGTGATGTAGAATATTGAGAGCCCAATGTTGTCTAGATTGTCGGGAAATCATCAATAATGGGAGATTTCTGCGCGGAAAATTCGAAGCAATTCACACTGGTATCCGACTAAACCAATATCCTTCTCGAGCCCTGCGACTCTGCCGTCGGGTGAGTTTAGCGCACCACCATACATCACGTATCACAACTTACTTGGCATTGCCGACATTCGTGCGACTGAAATTATGACGGGGTGATAAGCGACGTCTAGATCATTCCGGCGGGGTAACCGGTGCTTACTCGACTACACACGGCCAGATCAGCAACGTGTCCCGGCTTTACTGAGAGTTGCACTACTCACTGAAGTTTGCTAGATATAGAATAATAACGACAGGTAGAATTCTCCAGTCTACAATCATCACCGAGGTCATGAACCGCACGGATTTGTCATGGAGCAATTTCATGACTCACCAAGTTTTCTAACGAGTTTTCGTTCTTCGTCGTCGGTGTACAGCCCTCCGGTTGGTTGGTCGGTCGACGACGATGATTTAATCGACGATTTCTCGACCGTCTCTACGTGTGCCTTCTCGGTTGGATCCATCTCGAAATCAGCAAAGAGCGGGGTACCACCAACTAACGTAGCCAGGTTGCTTTAATAGCGTCACTAAAGCGGGGCGTATTTGTCGAATGACACTCGGCTAAGCAAGGCTGTGATATACCCATGGGCCCAAGGCGGAAGGCAAGGGAGCCTATGCTGTTTCCGTGCGGGTACCTCGAGAAGTGTACGATTTGGCCGTTCCTAATTGGCCAAGCTCCGCCCGAATGCTGATAACCCCATGATTCTGCCAAGAGAATGGCCGAACCTGCGCCTAGAGTCAATGAGTCAGGTGTCCAGCATGAGGCACTTGATTCTCTGTATTGCTTTAACGGACTGTCGATGTGAGAGCCTTTGGCCCGGAGTAAGCTTTATCCGTCTTTATCTTCCGACGAGGGAAATCGACTCCGCGCTCGAGTTCTTAAATCGCCGAGCGGTGGAATAAAAACTCCATCGAGTGGTGGTTGTTACAAAAATGGCTCAAAAATGAAGTCACGAGCAGCACAATTGAGTATTTCATTCCAAATCATTGCATATGCCTATAACCCGACTAACAACCTAGTTCAGTGAGGCCAACCAAGCGGCAATTCTCTTGTGGGACTTGCTGTAGTCTGGCTCCCAGAAGTCGAGCACTGGAAAGTCGTGGATCGCATCCGGGACCTCGTCCTTGACTGCCTTGTCACCAATGTTGTTCGCCATGCGCTCGTGTAGAGTCCTTATCTCGTCCACCAGGACCTCCGCATCCCCATACACGATGTAGGTTGGCGGGAAATTATCGAACATGGTAGCCACATAGCCAGGGTCAAGGTCGAGCGAGGAGGGGTTTATATACGCGTTCGTACGAGAATCTTGGGGGGTAATGTCTCCCAATAGCGAACGAACCCCGTGTTGCACCGTCGAGTAAGGTGAGTCGAAATCACCCGACAAGTAGTCACAGTTGGTCGCGTTGTTTTTAGCACTTGTGGTAGAAGCGCCGTGAGGTACCTTGTCATGGTAGGTTCTAACCAAGTCACACCAAGGCGAGACCAAAAGCAGCCCTCCCGGCAGGCCGAGACCAGTTTGGGGGTTATCACGGAGATACCGCGTCAAAGCTAGAACGATATTCCCACCGGCGCTGTCACCAGCCAACACAACGTTTTGTGGCTTAAACCCTAGGATTTTCGTGAGATAGTAGTAGCCGGACAGCCCGTCGATTAGGGCGGTTGGAAAGGGCGAACTAGCTGGCCATGGTGCCGAGCGGCTAAGTCGGTACTCGACGGAGAGTGTCCGAGAGATGGCCTGTGTACTGAACTTCATAAGGCCTTTGGAAAGCCCCGCCGTCAAGTCTTCCGGGTGGGCTGTTCGGGTCTATAAATGATTGAGTGAAGTGCCCAAGAGAATGAGATACACGCTTACGACATAAGCACCCCCGTGACAGTGCATAACTATTTTCTCGCCATCCCGAGCGTGAGGTGGGGTTCCTTGGCCCCAGTCTCCGAACCCATAGCCTGGAATACGACAAGGATGTACGTTTGCTTTCGTTGCATAATGGTTTATTTCTCCCTGTATCAAGTCTTCCGGGACCGGATCTATCCATAAAAACCTGGTTCCTTGGCATTCGTTTGCAGGGACGTCTTTCGTGATATCGCGATCAAGCAGACGGCCAGTACGGAGGGGGATTTCTGTTCGAGAACGCGGTGGATCAGATACGTATCGCTAACGATACTGTCTGTTATACAATAATATTGCAGACAACGCACCCCACCCGTATCGAGATATCCTAACTAAGAGTGAGCGTCCCCAGGACCAGGAAGCCCGCGGGCGATTACCCCTCCATATATCGAGTATCGCCCACAGAGGCAGCCTCAAAAAGAGTCCAGAATACTTCCGAACCTGATACCAGAAAACGAAAATTCGGCTAGGAGGACCGATGGTGCTCATGTTGTTCAAGTGATTTTAGCTAGCACCTGCCGCGTGAAGGATTTTGCGGCGGAGGTTAAAAGACGAGGGGGGCTGATTCACATTTAGTCCTTCGGGTAATGCTCGGTTCTTATATGCCGGATCACCATTACAGTTTCAGTTCCCGCACGATGGGCGTTGATAAGGGTTGGAGGCTGACAGGTGGTACAACGTGGAGGAATGCATACCTGGGAACTTCTTTGAGGCACCTCTCCCAATGAGGACTTATGCGGGAACAACCCTTCGAGTACTGGTAAATTTCGGTCTGGGCGCATACATATGCGCATATATTTACAAATCGTCGGGCTGTCATAGCCCCCTGATCCACGCCACCACTCTTTGGAAAGCGCTACTTCGCTCAGGTTCCCAAACCTGAAATACTGCAAAATCGTGTACGGCGTCCGCTACCTCATCATAGACCAGTTTTCCCTCCGGCAGATCGGCCAACATCCGGCGTTGCAATGTTCGGATTTCGTCGATCAGCGCCTCGCTTTCGCCACTGAGAATATAGCTAGGAGGGAACCCGGTGAACATGCCATCTGCTGCCGAGGGTTCGATCTCCAACGAAGCCGGGCCAATATATAGGTTCTTTACAGCCACATCGTGGGGCATGTTTCCCAGGAGAGATCTGACTGCGTATCTCCCCATCGAATACGGGGAATCGGCTCTTGGACTGGCGTAGTCGACTCGGGCGTTGGAACTGCCTTTCTGTGCTGTAGGTCCATGATGAGTTCCGGCTGGATCACACCAGGGCGAAAACAGTAGCAATCCCCCAGGCATCCCAAGGCCAAGGTCGGGACTATCGCGAAGATAGCGAATCAGGGCGAGGGCGAGGTTTCCTCCAGCGCTGTCACCAGCAACAATGATGTTCTGCGGCTTGAATCCCAATTTCTGGACGAGGTAGACGTAGCCCGCAAGTGCGTCAATTAGAGCGGATGGAAAAGGCGCAGATTTCGGGTAAGGTGCTGAGGAGCATAATCTATAGTCGACCGAAAGTGTTCGAGAAATGACGCCGTCTCCCTTTTCGAGTAGCCCGCGCGATATGTTTGCTGTGAGATCCTCGGGGTTTGCAGTTCCCATCTATCCGGTGTTGACGTTATTCCAGGCTATAGTGCTACTATTAAGAAACTCACCACATACGCACCCCCGTGGAAATGCATAACAATTTTTTCGCCGTCGCCAGCGAGCCGTACGTCGGTTAAGCCAGACTCCCACTGGCCAAACCCATAGGCTGGAATACGCACACTTTCGGCCTCGGCTGCCTGAGCGAATTGCTTGACCTGGCCGGTAATGAGGTTGGGCGATACTGCCTCCAGCCAAATGAAACGGGTGCCCCGGCAATCCTTCAACGCTACCTCTTTTGTGACGTCGCGGCCGTTGAAACGACCAGTTCGCATTGCGAAGTCTTCAGGTCATTATGAGAATAATTAGTCGGTAAAGCATGCCGAATTTGGGGACATACCAGGCATGTTTCTGAGTGCTTTGACCAGAACTGCTTTGGTCAACGACCACGAAGTTCTAGGTCGATTTGAACGTCTGGCATAGAACGCGACCCAAGCCGGTAGCTTAAGCAGAATAATTACAAGTTTATATAGAGTAAAAAGAGTCCTAAACGGTTCGGTGCGAGTGAGGTCTGAGAGGGTAGTCATCGTATATGTACAAAGCACTAAGCAGGATGGTAGTTGAGCGCGACCGGCTCCGGCCAGTCTGTTGCCGAATCAAAGATGAACCACGTGGTTGCACAGGAGGGAGGAACAAGTCCTGAACCATAACGCGCGAAACCTCGACTGTGACACATACATCGTAAGTCTCGAAGTCCAAGTATCCCTTGCCTTACGGACGTAGTGAACTCGAAGATGGCCTCCTCCAAACATTCAATAACAACGCGGCCCGCTGAACCCGGTGGTACCTGATTGAGATTTTTGTGAAAATAACGGCCGTGAAAAATCCTTCCTCGGCGGGCCGCCTTTCCTGGCTTGAGAATGTCATAGAGTTCCCCATACCCGCCAAGGAAAACTGATGGTTATAAATGACCGCGCCAAGTCGCGAAAATCATGCGGGCGCTCGCGCAGACAGGTCTGATGTGGGGGGTCTGATGGTATATGCGCGTAGATAGGCCCACGCCTTACGCGTAGCGCTTTTCACGGGGTTGGAAAGGTTACCACAAGGCCACCAGGGGAGAAGGGGTCGAAACATCTGTGGTAGTGTCAAGCACAAGGATTATCAATCCCACGTTGTCTATTCAATGAATTGTTGTTGGCAGCTACGCATACATCTTGTTCAAGCTGTATAGCCACTGATAATGAGGCACCAACGCATGATACAGGGTGTTGTCTACAAACGATGTTCAGCTCCACTACACCTCATCTCATCTCGCAAAACTCGCAACCTGGCAAACAGGAAACATTCAAATATCATGCGGGTTTATGTACGACCCGGATCATGTCCCGCGAAACCCGTCCATTCCGAGATGACGGAAGCGAACGGAACATGATACTATACAGGGAGGAACCCATGTCTCAGATGAGCGCTTTCAATATACAGGGTAAACTGCGGTGCGGAGGGCCAGCAGTATATAACCAGCCTTCAGAGAGCCGGTTTACACCAGCTCAGCAAGAGTCTCATCACCAGTACCTCACCCAATCCCTGCTCACCACCTCTCACATTCCCATTAATCTCTCGAAAATGTCTTCTCCTCGCTCCGAGTACTCTGATGCCTCCTTCAGCTCTGTCGACTTTGACAGCTCGAGTGTGGTGAGTCTTATTTCGAGGCACCCCTGTATTGTCTAAATGGTTTATTCCCTTAGGTCTACCGCCCCATGAACACTCGCGACATGGCTAAAGTGGAGAAACTCCACGTAAGTCAAGCCCGCATCTCATCTGAATCGCCGTTTCAGGCGCTGATAAACAACTACACATAGTACGAACTCGTTAAGCAGCGTCTGCCCCGCATGTTCTTGCACCAATCGCTGTACCACCCTCACCGCCGTACCATTGTGGCCGAACTTGCCGTCGATGGGAAACCTGACATCATCGGGTTCGCATCCGCTCATGTTACCACCAAGCCCGACTGGCCAAGCGTCCTCGAGCCCGAGGTTGACTTGCTCACGCTCGGCGTGCGCCCCGAGTACCGTCGCCATCATGTTGCTGATGCTCTCATACGGGCCGTGACTGTATCCTTGGTTAACACTTGCCAGTTCAAGGCCGGTGAAGCTGGGGCGCTCGTTCACGCCGACATCCGCTGCGGTCACGCTAACCGCGGCTTTTTCGAGCACGGGATGGCGTGGGAGGAGGACAAGGAGTTCCAAAAGACCTTGCCGTGGGCTCGCTGCGATGCTACTCGCTTTGTGACTCGCATTTCAGTCTGACGGACCTGCTCGTTCCCTATTTATGCTACACACGCCTCATAGGCCTTGTATTATTTGTATCTGGTCTTAGAGAAAATATTCATGATACTTGTTTGAATATCAGAGTTGGGTACAACGAGTCTAGGCAGTACGAAGCATAGCGGGAAACTACATGCGACTTTAAATAAACGTATGTGATACAATAACTTAATACACGAGAACGTATCCTCCATCACGCCAGCCCTGCGTCTCCCATAGTCAAGGCCTTGAGTACGAGTTCTGCAAACATCACACCAATGTTCTCGATACCCGTACCACCCTCATCGAACGAGACTAACACTCCCTTGGTGAGGCTGATCACCGGCCCGAGGCCGGCCCGCCGCTCAGCGACGAGGCGATTGACGATAGCTTCAATGCGGGGTATCGGCGTCAAGACCAAGTTTGAGGTGGGCTGCACGGATGGCTGAGCTTGTGAGGAAGTTCGCTCCAGCACCTGGATTCCGTCCAAGATTGCGAGCCGGCGTCTGCTTAGCAATCGGAAATCAAGAGCGTACCTGGGCACATGAAAGTGTCAGTATTCGTTAAACGCGACTAAACCGCCAATCAAGCGATTGACATACCTCGAGTCTATCAGCACCCGGTACCACCCGACTGCCTTGTAGAAGACGTCTATCCTTCCGCTGATAGCGCCACTATTGGCCACTCGCTCGACCTCGAGTAATACCGGGAGCGAGTCTCGTAGCAACGAAGCAAAGGACGCGATGTTGCCCGCGGCAAGATCATCCTGCAGTCTTCGAGTAAAATGGTCCTCTAAATCCGAGTGCGGGTTCCACAATGCTGGATTTTCTGAAACTCCACTTTTGCCTAGACGTGAAAACGAAAGCTCATAAGAGCCAGCATCATTTTGTTGGTGTAATGTGGAGGGAGAAGGGGCAACAGCTTCGATAACAGCCGGGCGCCATCGAATCGAGAGCGTATAATCCTGCACTCAAAAGCTAGAGTGAAACTTTCATTTTAGAAGCTAAAGAGTGGACCTTACCTGGAAGTATTGGAACACAACCTGCTGCAGGTCCGACGACAATAGTTTGACATCGTTCCACTGCATAGTCTTGTGCATTTTGACAACTACAATCCTCATCAACACAAGGCCGTGGACACTCAAATTCAAATGAAACTCACCTTCACGCGCAATAATAATCAGCCTTTGGACACTTGTCCATTCCACCAAAAACGCAGTAACACACGCATCTACGCTTTCCGAGATGAATGTGATCACGTGTGTGGCGGTGTTGTAGTAAAGCTTGGACGTGATCCGTAGCACCTCGCCCTGACTCTTGTTCTTCTTGCGCAGGTCAGCCGACACTGGCGGCGCACGTTTCAATCGCACGCTCGTGGCGACACGACAGTGGGATCGCATGCCCGCTTGCCACCAGCCGATCACCTCGACCGCGACGTTGTCTTCGACGTCTTGATCGCCGGCAGGCTGGGCACCTTGACGGAACAACTCTTTAGCTGAAACGGCCAAGGCAGGAATGGATTGGGATAGCGGGTAGCTTCGCCCGGGTGGTGGAGCTTGTGATGATTTGCTGTATGCGATGTTGTATGATAGCCCAAGATTTCGGAGTTGCGTCTCGATTCGAGCATAGGATGCTCGAGCTCTACTCAAGTGCGTTAGGAATGCCATAAGCCCAGAGAGCCGTTACGTACCGAGAATACGCATGGATATCCCGCAGAGTCTGGGCATCAATATCAAAACTGGGGGCGGGAATAACTCAGTCTCCCAGGTTACGCTTAACTCCATGTAAACTCACTCTGGCCGGGATTGTTCGCTCTCCAAAGCTGCGAGCGAGTTAGCCGGAGCGGCCTTCTGGCGACGTATCGCCTTGATATCCAGGAGCGCCCCATCCTTCCAAACGGAATACCCAGCTTCAGTCCCAGTCTCAATGATCCCGTATCTAATCACAACACCTGGTCAGCTCCAAAATTACCACGGGCGTTCATACTACGCACCTGAATCCCTCATCGGCTACGATAATCACAACGTCATGCGCAGGGAATCCTGCAAGCGGTGTAAACAAGAAATGTCTCGCCCCCGGGCCGAATTTCTGTTGTAACACTGGGTACCGCGGTGGAAACCCACGATGCCTGGAACACTGGTAGCCCAAGAATCGAATCTGCTGCTCCACGGAATCCGCAACGATCTATGCGAGACACCACCAATGTTTCCGGTTCCTTTAGCTCAAAAACAAAGAAAAACTCACGGCGAACTTGAGCTGCGCAACCTGCTCGCCCAAAGCCTGCGGTTGCCTGCTCACAGCCTCTCCAGCCTGCGCAAACCGTCCCACTCTTCCAGGGGACGCCATATCTGCCGTATCCTGGACCAACACATACCCGCTGCGCGGCGAAATAGAGACCATAATTCGAGATTGGATGATCGCAAGGTGATTGTTGTGGCCAAATGGTTTTAGGGCGGCGTCGGGAACCTGGACGTGTAGGGCACGAGTAACGGCATCAGAGTGTTTGCGGACCGCTGTGTGGTAGATGCTTGCGAAATTTAAGGCGGAAGCGTCCTGAAAATACAAAGAATTTGGCAAGCCCAGGGGGCAGCACAGTTTAGTGGACATACCACTTGTAGATCCAACTCATCCCCGAGCTCCCTAGGTACACCTATGCCTAGCCAGTCGGGCACTGGTTCCCACTTGACCACAAAGCGCGCATATTCCGCCTCGTCACTCGGCCATATCCCACTTACATCACCACCCGACCCTAATCCTGATGCTACTCCACCAACCCCGGCTCCGGCTCCAGCCCGACCAACGGCGTGTGCCGCGAGTTTAGACCTCCTTTCTAAATCTGCCCGCACCCTGTCCGCCCAACTCTGTCCTGCTATTCGCGCTGGCTGTAATGGGCCGCTATGGCCGGCCTGGGACTGAGATGCGGACATGCCATGACTCGTCGGCCCGGCTCGTGCCTTGCCCTTAGACTTTCGCCCCCGCTCTCGCTCCCTAGCCTGTTCCCGGCGCTGCGCCTCACTGGTGACCTCGATGCTAATCGTAATCTCGCCACCATGCGGTGGAAGCTGGAGCTCTGGCTTTCCCGGTTGCGCGGTACGTCGATTTTTTGATCTGGTAACACGAAACGTTAAGCAAGGCTCGCTCAGCCGGCCTTTCCGACTAGGAGACCACCTACACCCAGTATAGCACTCTCATGGACCTGCGGTCACGCGCCAGTTCGACGGTCAATACGTCGCCGAAACCCATGTTGCGCATAAGCCCAGCTTGTGCATGAAGTATCTCGAGCTGGTAAGTGAGAGATAATAACTCTAGAATGGAAATAAGCATGACAAAGACTGAGAACAATTTGCCCGGGCTACTCACGCAAGAAATTAAACGCCCGAACAAGCGGCGCGTCTACAATATCGCTATTGCGAGTAATGCTTTCAAGGTCATTTTCAGGCGTTATTTGTTCGGCACGTTGGTTTTGTATCTTGGCGAGTAACAAGTTTGTGTCCCGCTGGACTTCCAATCGCATTGGTTTGGGTAATATTCGCGGGTACTCTATTCGCGACCATCAGTGCCTGAGTGTACCAAAAGACGGTTGTCCTAACACTCACGGATGGCAATGCCTTGTTCACCCTTGACCTCAAACAAGAACTCTACGTCCGCGCACCACCAGGGGTCAACTGCAGTCCCTCCCAGCACCGTAAACGACGCCGCAAATCGACCTGGTACAGTAAAGTACACTCGACCATCGGCTGTTCCTCCATTAGCAGAGCTTCGAAGTCTAGACCTCTGGGGTTTAACTCACCAACACGATACGCGCTCATCTCGAGAGGAACAACCTCCCTCGTCCTTAACCTCAGCCGAATCGCCGAGTCCGTATCCCTCATAATCTTCACTACATCGTCCCTCGTCATCGGTTTTTGAGGCGCGTACAACTCCTTGGTCATCGTAGGCAACCTCCGGTACGTCCCCGTCCCCAGAACATCCAACGCAGTGAGCAAATCCGCATTACGCAGACGCAACGAACCGAGCGCTCCGGCGATCGTAGCAAGGTGCGTTGAAGCTAGTTGGAGTTGCTCGCCCGCACGATTGCAATACTGCATAATATCGAGACACGTCTGGACCGCCTTGGCATTGTCCGCCCACTTGGTGGCAACGTACATCTTGACAAAGCCCTTCCGGGTGGTAAGCGCATATTGAAAAATGTGTCGTTTTCGGTCATGATCTGCTTGGCTTGGCAGACTGAACAAACGCAGCGGTCAACATAACACTACTCCATAACAAAGAATACACCCACGTTTCTGCCATGTTCCCAAGTTCAGCGTACGCATGCTGCACAATCCTCGACACCGCGACTCCGAGCGGGACTTGTCCAACAAACGTCCTCGGCAGGGCTTCCTCGAGCTCCCGGTCGTCCACTGGACTCATAACTTGTTCAACCCTGTTTCCCCCGCCCACTCCCCCGCTTCCATTAATAGGCCCGATTCCGACACCATTAGCTGCAGTTTGGACCGGGCTAGCAGCGCTCTTGCTTGTGCTGTCGCGGTGGATTCGAATCTTTAGTGAGTGGGATGGTGTAGGGCGCTGCTCCGGGTCGTGCATCACCGTTCACCACAGGGCTCGGCGAGACGTGACGCAGGGTATAGTGTTCACAAAGAGAACAAATACCCAGGGTGTCGTGAGCTGGTATTAAACACCAGAGATAGAATTAAGATGTGGCGTGCACAGAATGAAGCCTTGGTAGACCGCACGGTGTCGTGAACAAACGCAACCCGTGCCTTGATTATTTTGGCCAAGACTATCCAAAGATCAGCGCTTCCGCACCATTTGGTCCTAATAATACACATACCTCGGCTAGGAAAGACTCGTTGCTCCCAGTAGGCTCAGGAGAACAAGTGAAAAGAGAGACGGATTAGTCGACCAGGAAACTTGGCGCAGGGACCGTGGTGGCGGGATGGGACGAACTTTACAAGCGCCGGGCGGCTGACCAGCCTGCCGGGGTTGACGGCATGACAAAGTCAAAACGAAGGATGACCTGAACTGTTGCTTGGCGGAAGACGCAAAACAAATTGGCTCGCATACAGCGGCTTGTACGAAGTGTTCGTTGAATGCTCTCATATTCTTATTTCTGCTGGCTGGTCCCAAGTAATAAAGTTTATTGGGTCGGAATAGCAGTCAGCCCCGTGCGAACCCAGCGAGTATCACCCACGATTTAGACTTGCAGATGAGTACACGATGACCCTGCTGCTTATAGCATGTCTTTCCGGGGCATGCTCAAATGTGTTGCCCCCAATTCTAGGCTCACTTATCCGAAAAGCCTCCGAGCAAGCGAGAGAGAGAAGGCGGGTTTTCCCAAGACGCATATAGTGACATCTCCGTATTCTCGTTTGTGCGACCCGAGGTCTAAAACGTGTGAGATTCCACTGACGAGAACTACTCAGATATTACAGTAATAACAAATACCGCCCCTTGTATACAACTGTACAGCCTTGGCCTTGCATTTTAAGCAGCCCCACAGTCAACCCCCAATCGTAGCAAAACACTGAAATTGTATTACAAGTACACCAGAGAGGAGCAGAGACCCGTGTCGCAAAGCGCGTTCAATCCATCCAACGATAGCGAGCAAAAGAAGAAAACAAGCGGGGTGAAACCCACCCCCGTAAAACAAACATAAACAAGTTGAAGTTAATGTGATCAGAAAAAGCGGGGCGAGATCAAACAACATGGGATGGGGCGGAGGGCAAGAGTGGATGTGGGGACTGTAGGGGTGTGGAGTGTAAGTAAACCAGACAGCAGCGATAAAATAAATAAACAACAAGGGCAGCGCAAGAATAAAGGAAACCGAACCGTATACCAAACCAAGTCTAGTAATCCACATTCATCCCATCGGCCCCGCGATATCCGCCACGCGTCAGCCCAAACTCCCACAACAGACTTCGCCCGAACCCAACGAGATGCGCCATACCCCCACCGGACAATATCGGCCATGCCCACATTCCCTCACCACGCACACACGCCTCGACGTCGACCTCCAACCCGTCATCGCTTGTGCGCACAAACCCGGCATCGCCCGTAGCCTCTTCGAGCGCACCAAGTGTCGCATTAGAGCATATGCTATGCGTGCGGGGAAAGTGGGTGTGCATAAACGCCGGGTTGAGCAGCGAGTGGGCGTTGGCGAGGGTCACTTGAGACTGAAGGTATTGAGCGCTGTGCTTGAGGATATTTTGAAGGTAGTATTCTGGAAGCGGACGGTGCAACACTTGCTGTTGTTGCTGCTGTTGCACAGCCTGCGCGGGGGGGACTGGACTTCTCGACGTGGGTGCTGGCGAGGGAACATGTGAAGGGGGTGTAGGGTGATTGGGAGTTCCGGCTGCGTTTGGATTAGGCGTCGTGCCAGCATTGGGGTTAGCATTTGAGTTGGATGGGCTCGGGTTCTGAGCCGGTGGTTGAATGATGAGGCCTTTGGTTGCGTCCCTAATCTGGGTCATGTGAAAGTAGGTCATTTTGTTGAGAACGAGAGCCTCTAGAAGGATTCTAAACAGCCAATGAGCTTCAAACCGCATGCAAGATAGAGCGACTTACAGCATTCCGTACAGCCCACGTGCTGCGGGGTCGCTATCCTTGGACCAACCAACCTTGCATGCACTGACCAATCCCTCGAGCGTTCGCCATGTGTTGACTTCGACGACGGAATATACAGTGTTCCTCCATGATCTTTGCCGGTCCTCGGCCCAGAACACGTATGCAAAGTGCAAGACGGAATCGGTCAGTTCCATTAATCCCAGGCGACTCGAGCGCATCTCGCTGCGCTTCCGGCTGTCGCCAGAGCGCTTGAAGAGCTTTGCACGCTCCTTGTACAGGGGGACCATGCGCGCTAGTTCCGCAGGAGTCAAAGCCGGTCGCCGGGCAGGCGGTGCCGGGGAATTGTGAGTCGACGGTGTGCTCGCGCGGTCGGTCTCTGGTGTGATGCGCCTGCGTTGCGAGGGGGGAGCCGGGGATGCGGGAGGCGAGGGGGGTAACGTCGGAGACAGCGGGCGGGGGATGCTATTCAATAACTACATTGATGCGAATGGCCAGTACCGGATTAAGAGCGTTGATGGATTAGCACGTGGACAAGTGTATTCGGGGAAGCGGGGCGAAGTGAAGCGGGCGAACTCACGTCAAGAGTATGGCGGAGCTCTTGCTCTGTGAACTTTCTGGACGACGGCGAGGGGGCCGTCAGCGTCACGGCACGCGGTGATCACGAGCTAATGAACTTGCCTCTTCCGGCCAGAAGGGGGCTGGGATGATCGAGAGGAGGCGGAGCTCATGACAGCGACGGGCTGAGCGAGAGCGCAGCGATAGGAGGGGGATCTGAAGCAGTCTAGCACAAGAGGCTGACAGTGCGGCTGGACGCCTGAGGGTCCGTGCGGTTCGAGTTGATGTCTCAGCAGGGAGATCCGCGACCGCAGCGTGCGAGCAAAGTCGTATCGGGGCGAAGGTTATCGCAAGAAGGACGAGGCAGAGACGGCAACAGTCTATGATGCCTCTTGGTGCTCTTCGTCGTCGTTGTTGCTGGCAGGTGATCGGCCGGTCCAGATCTCAGCCAACCGAAACACGCGCGGCATTAGGCGCTTCGCTGGTGGCGGTACCGGAAACCCAATCTCGGTCCAAGCACTGCGGTTGTCAAGCTTTTCTTGCACCAAGCCCCGCTTCAAATCACCGCCGCTCGTCGCTTTGTGCACCTCGGCTGGATAGCGACCGTTTCGCATGTCTCATTATACTTTCAGCCTATCATCACCGCATCTGACTCTTTCCGCATATATCCAGGCTGCCCCAACTCTAGGGATCCTGGCCAGCAGCATACCGGGGGGTGACCTTTGTCAAGGTCAAATGTCAAACTGATCCTAGGCCAATTTCGAAACAATAACGGTGAGCATCGAGCAGTATTCCAAGTCTGAACACACAGGAGCCCACTTTAATTCATTTGATTTACCCGGTGTCAATCGGGCTAGACACCTCGCACGGCCTTTTCATTGACATTTTTGCGGTAAACACAGACTAGACGCGTCCGAGTGCACGCTTTTTGTAGCAAGTCATCGGACGGCGCTCTTTGCGTCTGGGGAAAACGGCTTTAGCCTTGGCGCCACCATGCAACTGATGACTCGCGCTCTTCGCCCTATTGAATGTATAAAGCGACACGATAGAGCGCCGTTTGGCCTCAGTTAAACTGCCGATAGGAGTAGGAATGATTGGCACCGAATGAGGTTGTTAAAAGCGACAAGGTCTTTAATATGACTCTTACGAGCACGAGCACTTCCAGTTTCTAGCTTAGGAGCAGGTATCCATCAATAACACCAGCATAGTAAAAACGGTGTCGTCGAATAGTTTCATTCTCCCTGAGCGCGCTCAATTCTGGATGGCTCAAACCACAGGAGCCAATTCATTGCCACAATTCAGTAGATTTTTTTTCTACTCGTCGGCTTCAGAATTGAGCGTGCTCTCAAGACGTTTTATTTCGGGCCTGCCATAAGCATGTTAGCATATATGCGGTATTCCAGGACGAATTTCGAACCAATACACAGCCCAGAAAGCCCCACGCGCGTTAGTCTCAGCTCCCGTTGAAATTCCAAACTTGAGCATAAGTATTCGGCAACTGCATTGCAAAAGACGATGAATACGCCGTCAGGCAGTCCCCTATCACGTTACGCTTAAACCTAACATGTACAGCAAACGCCCTCCTCGCACTACCCACGCTTTTTACTCGTAGAGTCTAACGAAAAGAGCGACAGTTTCCAGAGTATTTTTTAATCCCCGCCCACCAGAATAGTGCCCGACAATCCCCAAAGAGGAATATTCCCCTTTAAAGGTATCTCCGGGAAATAGGGGAGCCTCGGGCAGTATAATACTCTTCGGGACAGCCTCCTCCGTGAATTTGCGTCATTGGAACGCTGGTTTTGTACACCCAGCCGGTGGGCGCTTGCTACATATTTGCCATATCCCGTAGCCACTTAGTATCAACGCCCATGCCGGCCTCGATACTTTTAATAGACTAGTTCATCAGATCGTGGATAATGACCTCGTGCCACCTGATATACAGGGATCTACGTGTATCTATGCTATATCGGCCACGCATGCTACGGTCTTACTCCCTGCAGCAACGGCGTAGCACCAGTTCCTGGTTTTGCCGTCGTACGAGGATCACTGGGGTGAAAGGAGTTCAGTTCTATTGTTGTATGGCTATTGACTCTGGGGCGTTGAAGGCCTAAAAGTTCTTGTGGGAAAGTTGAGATTTCGCTGCATGGGAGGCTCGATAGTAATCAGTAAAACTTTTTGTAACCGTATGGAGTTCGATGTTCGACTTTTCTCGATGCGTAAACCATATCGCTATCGCCACTATCAACCATTGGAACCTTCTCATCAGCAGACTTGGCTCGAGTCCTAGTCCTTTCCTAATCCACAAAACTGGCACAGCCACCAATCGGCTTTACGCGGCTCAAATCCCGACTACCAGCTCATAGCCCTCTAGGCTTGAGTTACAGCTACGCAAATCTCAAACACGCACAACATGAATCAGACGGCTAAAGACATTACCGCTGGGACTGTAGGAGGTATTGGACAGGTACACTCGATATTTGTGACACGACGCGTTTAAATGACTCACAGAGCTTTTGTTCTAGGTCCTGGTGGGACAGCCGTTTGATGTTAGTTGCTTTTGGATTGAGAGGTGTGGGTAAATTGACAGTGAAGTTTGGGTGTGATAGATAATCAAAGTGGTACGTGGTTATCCTCGT
>WSLN01000159.1:0-23084 GCA_019677355.1 Ceratobasidium sp. 370
CTTAGAGTGCTATCATATCATACTGTTCTTACCTTCCAGTAGTGCCCCAGTGTGGTGCAAACACTACTTATGTGCTTGCACTATCCCCTATGTCTCCCCTTCATTTAGCTGTTACACTCTCTAAAGGGCCAACCACTTCTCAGTTAGTGTTTTATGTGTAAATTCAAACCACTGAATGTCCATGGAACACATAAACAGGCTGCCAGGCTCAACAGAAATAGGGGGCCGAGGCTGAAATTCTTGCATCTTGCAAAATGCTCCAAATTCACTCTCATTCCAGCATGCAGGCAAGCAGAAGTCTGAATGCTCAGGATATAGTACCTGTCAGCTGGGTCTAAAAGAACAATAGCCCAGCATATAGCCTGGTCTCCCATGTGGAGAGTACTGGGGAAAGTGACTGGAGCTCTGAGGCCATGCAGCAGAACTGGTCAAAAAACTTGTCATCTTGGCTCATCCACTACTCTATCATTTTCAACACTACTGGAATGCTGCTATATGCGTTTGGCAGCCCACATGTGCAGCTTTCATTTGACATAGAATATATCATTTTGTATAGCCTACATGCTGAGTTATTGCAACCACTTTCCAGATGACTGGTTTATTTGACCAATATTTCGAGGTACTGTAACATACGGCGTGCCCCCTGCGCAAGAGGGTCCACCTCAAGCAATACTGTATCGAATGCGTGTGGTAGATGCCGGGTAAGACCTTGACGTGCTTGGGCAGGACGGGCGCTCACTGAGTCAAATTTGCGCCCAGTCAGCAGGAATGGCAAAGAGCTCTTCCCCTTCGATCGAAAAAGCATCCTCATCCTCGTCGTCGTCTTAGTACTTCTTGCTTTTTCGAACTACACTAAGTATTAAACTCGTTCTGTTTGTATAGGCACGCGTGCGCACCAGCTCTGGATGAATGTAGATTTTGCGAGGTCGCAGCCAGTTGCGGCGTTGATCTTCAGAACAGTGCTCCTCGAGATGTGGAGCCCGCGCTGAGGAGCACACGCAAAACGCTCATTTCGTAGCAGAGTGTCAGGTTCTGTTTATCATAAGAAACCCGCTTCAGGTGCGTCGAGAATGGTGTTCAGAGGCAAGTTTTTATAAGCGCTCAACCGGTCGCTCCGATTATCTAATCCTGCACCACCTATCTCTACCACTACCACAACGCTATCCACCTTTACCTAAAGCCAGAACTAACTGATAATAAACGTGTCTTCTTAAACGCGCCCCACAGCATCTAGGATCCATGTATTTTTGTCCGCCCCGAACCTCTTGGATGCCGCCGTGCCATAGGTGATTTGGCCTTCTTGGACGTTTGCGCTGAGGGCATACAGGTTTCCGATTAACCTCTCATCAAACGCGGTATATGCGTGGATCTAAAACCACATGTGCTGAAATATGTTGCATTTTTCGTCGCCCAGCTAAATATAGAGTCGCTTGGCGATTCCCCAACAAGTCAAGTCGATGCTCACTCTGTTTTGGACTGTGCCATTGAACGCCCTACGAGGACCGAGCCAGTGATGAATCAACGGGTGGGTGATCCTCCGGATTCCGCCTAGAAGTGGAGACAGGCATATGTTCGCTGTCACAGGCGGTGATTCGATACGGCAAAGCCAGCCAATCGACACGGGGCATTCTCGTCCAGCTACTCGCCTCCGACGTTCGCTGTTTCCAAACCGGCGAGCGCCTACGGTTTAGTCGCCTCGTGCTGTGATGAAAGCCCGATCGGAGGCCGTGACAGGCAGGAGGGTTAGCCTTGCCCTGCCGCGAGGCGGTTCTGGCTTTGTCCCTCTCCACGGGTATAAGACGTCGGTGCTCAAGCGCCCCCAACCACTAGCCCTCCTCGTCCCAACCTTGGCTAGGCGCCTTCTGCCACCTCATACGAGTGTACCCCCTGACTCCAGTCAACTATCCGGGTGATTTGTGATGTCTAACGAGGTGGTTCAACAAACGAGTGCGTCCTCACCTGCGGTCATTTTCAGCTCGATTTTAAGCGCTTCCTGTAGAAAATGGCTATGAAAAGGGGGGAGAGCCAGTATCTGAGCGCCCGGTCGAGGAGGAGATCAAGACCGTGAGGATTGAACGGGACATGCAGGAGGTACGTACTATACAACATCATCAGTCTTTTGTGCCATTTCATACCTTTCACTCTCCAGGTGACCGTGGATGGTACGATTGAATACCTGATTATTCGCGAAAAAGAGTGCTAAAAAGCCTTGTTTTCTACAACCAGGGTTCAACACGCTGGGCATCGTCTCGACTTTTATCGCTGGCGTAGAAGCCCAGTGTCTCAGCTTTACTGCAGACCCAGGAGACCACAACCCAAGCGTCGTCGAAGTTATCAACGCGCTCCTCCTAATTGGCGTGCTGTTATCCACGTTTGGTGCCGTTACGGCGCTGCTCTCAGGTCGATGGTTCAAGTAAGTTTCCCAGTCAAGTCAATAAACTCGTATTTACGTTCAAACCTGTAGCCTGCTGAATGGACCTGAAGTCGAACTCCTGGACCACCGATGGAGTTGTGCTCGTCCCGACCCCACTGGAGATGATGACACAGGCGAGGACCAAGCGCTAGAACGCAAGTTTGGGTACACCCCAGAAGGACGGCTGCCCAGCCCTCACATCCAAAAGATGATCGAGCGGTGCACTCGCGACAAGCGAAACCTTATCCTCGCCAAGGCTATTTTCGTTCCATTGCACTTGATCACCCTGTGAGTTTTGCTAGAGGTGGTTTCTTGCACTCTATCTAACTCGCAATCGCTGCGATGCCAGTGGTTTCTTTTCGTTTGTGGCTGGGTTGGTCATCTACACTTGGGAGTTCCGACCGCTCGGGACCGCGATTGCTTGTACCTGTGTTACCGCCGTGAGTGCTACTCCGATGACTGGTGGATTGTTGCTAACCCCAATCGGCACTTTAGTTTGGTGTTGGGATCATAGTGTGCTTGCATGTCGACTTTGAGACTATGGGCGCGCTCAACATGATGAGCTTTAAACGACCGAGGGTTTGATTATTATCTCGTTGGTGCTTGGGTGGTTCAAATCGTTCTCTTGCTATGATTCTGCTGTCGTAAAAATAGTCTTTCTGGGATTATGCTTTCCAAACGCCACGCCGATGGTGATGCTTTACGCGCCTTGCAACGAATCTGATGCCCTTTTTATTCAATTAAAATACAAGTGGGCGATCAACAGGCGTTCAAGTAGCTCGCCAAAGCGGTTTTTTCAGCCGAGTCGATGGTGAGCCTAATCAGATACCATGAGTATAAACCTTGGCGAGAGTGAGGACGAACTCACGAATAATAGTACTTGACGGTGATCCTGTCGAATGGGATTTAACAAGTTGTATGTGGGTATCATTAGCGAGACTCACCAAGCGCGGACATATGTGCAGTCTGCGGGCAACCTCGAATCAGCAACCATGAAAGCATACTCAAGTAGTAAATACTTACGGTAGGAGCTGAGAGGAGGCATCCACTCGGACGGGTCCTTGTCACCTTTAGATTGATTCACGTTGTCCTGGTTAAATGTGTAAGCATCGCCCTCTATCATCTTCAACTTGCACTTACCGTCACGGCCAAAAGCTGAGGCCGAGTCACGTCATTAGCAAACGCTTGGCGTTGGGCCGTTGTCCAATCCCTCGCTCCAGAGACCCAAGCTTCCTTGAGCGGAACTAAATCATAGTCAGGATGTAATCCAGAGTAAATGTCTCAACGTTGCGCACCCATATGGTCAATATCCACGTCCGCCTTGTCGGTCCAAGTCGCACCATCGTATACGGCTGGATATCAAGCCTGCTGGTAAGCTTTAGGTACAAAGTCTGAACGGCCGTACTAACAATACCAAGATCCGGACGTTGCCGCACAAGAAGAGTCTATCACGACATTTGTGCCGTCGCGTTTTAAAATGGCTGTGAAATGGGTTGGGCATGTTGTTAATATTGTACGGACAGGACCAGCTGCTTACTTTCACGAGTGTCGCAGTTGCCTGAAATGGTGATCCAGGTCGGGAACAAATCGCGGGAGCTAAAGTCTGCTCAGTCGAAATGGCCTAGCGGATGTAATATGAATGTGACGTACTAGGCCGGCGAGTTTGACTCCGTGGCGACGGTCACTGCCATTGAAACGTCATTTAGTGCGGTTTAATTAGGGAAAATAAGGAAAGCGCTTACGGGCAGCAAGATAAGTTTTTGCAGTCGCGACTGAAACCGGGGTCGGGAGCGCACGTTTGTTTTCCCAATCTAGGGGAGCGGCTGCAGCGACCCCGGCGAGAGCGAAGACGGCGGAAAGAGTAGCACCAAACTTCATCACAACCTGCGAGGAGTTGCAGCGATACCCTCTCCCCTCTACGCTTTTTTATACGGATAGCGTTCAAGGCTTCGGGATTCTCCAAACCAATTATCGCCCCGTCGCGTTGCGGTGAGGGGTAAGTAATTGAGGCCATAAGCGTGGCATGCGAAGAGCCTTCTTAGATGGTGGTCCGCATGCAACATCCTGCCAGTCGGAATAAAGCCTATAAAGGGCCAGTAACGTTCCAATTATAGCGGCCACCGTGCGTAAGAGGAATAGAACCACATATCCACCCGAGATAACGCCCATCTTGATAGGTTCGATCAACAACCGAGGCCAAGCTGGAATGAAGCAGCAGCAGAATCTTACGTGAGCGGGATGAAAGTATTCCTCGAAAAGTGGCACATGTGATTGGTTCAACCCAATCGGGGAGCCAAGCCTTTCCTACTGACATCCATAGACAGCACGCACGTTGGTTCTTGGTGGCGAGAAGATACGATAAGGCAAGAACGCGCAGCTGCCAAGCTCTCGAACGCGTGGACGCAGGTGATAACTGCTGGAGCGCTTGGATGTTTCAAGTTGGTCGAAGGAAAGAAGGGCGTCGAATACGCTTGCACACATGGTGGAGGCTCGATCTTCATTCCGTTAGAATTGGATTTATCCACGTGATCAGACCCATCCCCGACTCAAGCAACCCCAACAACTTGCGTTTCTGAGAGAAGATGATAAGAAAGCAAGTGAATTACTATATGACTATCCGTGTTCACATTTCCATCTTGGACTCATCCACATAACCAGGGTTCTTTTGTAATATGACGAAACCTTCCAGCACCGCACCAAACGGAATGAACTCTTCCGTACCAAGTTCCGCGCGTTCTGTCGTGCCGAGCCGTACTGGCGATTGGTGGGTTTGGAAGCCGGAGATTGTTCGGGGTTTCCCCGCCAAACCGACAACGTCAACAGCCTGAGCTCCGCTTAGTCAAATTGTTTGAGTGTATGCATTAGCGATGAATACACACCTGGCCAACCCGTACCGTCACCGGTATGCTCTCGAGATTCTCGTCGAGGGTAATCATGAACCTTGGGTACATGGCCGTCACCAAAAAGTAAAGCATCCAGTGCGACTTGTCGAGAATAACTATACAAGCATAGTTAGCAAACACAGAACCCCACCAGGACGTAGAAACTCACAAGCTTTCGTGTCCGTAAACGCTACCAAGGTCGCCAGCAGCCCCGCGACCGCCGTCTTGCACATAATGCTGCGGTCCCCGAAGAATGGATTGATGCCCAAAGTGCCCTTGCCCATATGCACCAACCCCTGTGCGATGCGAACCATGAACAAACAGTCGGGCTCTTTGTGGTAATATCCAGCAAGTTGTCGGAGCATTTGTGCAAGTCGCGCGTTGTTAGTCCCCGCACCGACAAGTCCCATAGCAAATATTGCATTTAGAGCGACGGCGAGGTCATTGTCGTGGCTGTACTTAGAGAGTGTGTCCAGGATTCCCAGCTGAGGATTTGACGCGCTGATGAGGCCTAGTGCCAGGGGAACCGCTTTACGGATGGTGGGCGAGCCATAGTGCATCTACGCAAAATGTTTAAAATCTGATGGTGCCTAGCGAAGCAGCCTTGAGCCTACCAAGTGTTGGAACTGTCTTAACGACATCTCCGCACCAACGTCTTCGCCCATCGCCACCAATGCAATTCCGATGACAGCAAACGCCTGGAACGTGTCATCTCCTTCGATATGGTCGTTGCACTCGTGGAGCATCCTTTGAACCTTGAGGACGTTGCTAGTTCCCGCAAACGAGCAAATCTCAACAAGAATAAGCGCCTGCTTCGCCACTGGGTGCGAGACCGCGCGGAGAGCCTCGATAGTAGCGTCCGAAGCATCTTGTTGGCCTATGTAATAGTATTGGGTCAGACTAAGCCATCGAGAGCTCGCGTATGTCAGCACATACCAAGGTAGAGCAACGCCAGCCCCAAAATCATATACCTAGTCCACTTTTCGTTCAGCGCAGCCTCGTCCCGCTCCATCATCGTCTGCAGGATCGTCATCGCGGCTTCTCCATTGCAGCTGCCCACGTAAATGAGCCCCACGGATAGCGCAGCTAGCGAAGAAACCTCCATGCTCAAATTCTCGTCGGCAACCAGAGGCAAAAGCATCTCTGCTAGACTGTAGCGCTGTGCGCCAGCATACGCAATGCCGATACTTCACAAGTCATCCTGATTAGTTTTAGCACCTGGCAAGAGACGAGGGTACATACCCTACAGAAGCACAAGTCCGGAGTGGCACGCTCGGATTGTCGATATAGTCTGCAAGCAGGGCGATAACCGCGTCAGTCTCTGTCCGAATTCCCGAGTGTAAAATTCCAGTGGCCAAGAGGGCGCCGGCCTAAACCCAGTCAAGTCAGATATTAAATAGGCCGTGTTGCCACAGGCTTACCTTGATATATTCTTCCTCTGCATATGTGTACTTGTCGACTTGACTCAGACCAACGTCCGCATCCCACAGCAAGCTTAGACCAAGACTCGCTGCAGCGCTAAGCATGCCTATATGCCCGTCAATCAATCGTTACATGCAAATTAATCAAAACATACCGTGGTCCTTGTTCTTATAAATCCAGCTGCTTCCCTCCTCGGCGGTCACCATGAGCTTGTCGTTGCCGAATCCAGCGTTTACAAAAGCATTCACAAACGTTCCAGCAAGGTTTGCACGCGCAGAATCAACCGCAGTTGTTGTGCCTGTAATTAAATGAATGAGCATTAGCGGTAAATATAATAGCATCAAGACGTACGAGCAGGTTCAAGGTGGGTTTTGTACACCTCTTCCAAAGTTCGCGCCTCTTCGGCACCAACCTCCTTGCCGAAAGCTCGGAAGTGAGCAGATAACCTGGTATTACTCAAACATTCCAATAAGTCCTCGGGCATTTCCTCCGGATCTGTCTCATCTTCGTGCTGCACTTGCACCCAATCAATGGGCACCTGTGCTCGAGCAAGGATAAATGCTAACTGTCGCTTCATCAGCCTACAGGGGAACCACAGTTATTAATCAGAGTCCCTGAAGGCAAACAACTCGGAGCTTACGGGTTCGCTGGGGTGCTGAAGTCCTTCATAATCATCTCCCGGTCCCCTATCCGGATGGCCAGACCGAGCGCCTCTGGGAACTTGGAATTGGCGACATATATGTCATGGGCTGTCTTGAGGAACGCCATGTCGTCTGGAGGAGGCAGCAAGTTGACACAGCTGCAAAAGCCCAATTGGTTAGTCGATCTCCTTGGTCCCAGCCCGGATTTAGACTCACGAGACCATGTATAGGCACACCCTAGCAAACGTGTTCCCATCGACCAGGCTCACGAGCCGGTCTATACACTCTAGTTCCTCCAATAGATCGACCGCATCTGCTTCAGCGTTATGCTTTAGCAAGAACTTTGCACAGGTCACGCCCAATTCTCGCAGCTCCTCGATTCCCTCCTCGCCTTCCTTGCCTGGAAGCCGCTCCTGGCCAGCCTCTCCACCAGTGCCCGAGCGCAAAAGGTACTCGGCTCCGAGCTCTGCTGCCAAGTGCCTAATGTATTCGTGGCCCCAGGAACCGGGATCAGAGGGAGAGCCAGAAGCGGAAGCAGAAGCGAGGCGGTATTTCAGAGTGCCGCGGGGTTGAGTGTCGGAATAGGTCATGGCGAGTACGGAGAGGATGTCTGCAAAGAGGTTCTAAAAATTTGCGCGTTAACACTTGAATATCGACAATGACAAAGCCCGAGCTTACCTTGTCGTCCGAAGGCGGCCAAGACTCATGCAGCTGCTGCAAGTCTGGATACAGTGGTCGCAAGAACTTGAGAGGCTTGGGAACCGAAGTCATGGAAGAAGTGGACGTTCGAATCAGGTTACGCAGCGTCTCGAGTGCAGGACGGTACAGAGCTGTATCGGGTTCCTGGTACAGGCCGCGTTAGCGCATGTCAGCTAGGCTTGACAATAATCTCACCCTAAGCCGCTCAGCAAGCATTTCAAGTTCGTTCCGGAGCTGCTGGTCCTCCTCTGACTATACACGGCAGATTAGCTTCGTTCACTGCTGCACACGGAGTTACTCACGAGCTCCTCGCCCTCGCCCTCTTTGGTCTCCCCATTCAGCTTGCCTTTGGCGGTCGTTTCATCCTCCTTTGGCTTCTCGGCGTCCTTTTTCTTTGGGTCGTCGTATTTAAGTGGAGCAACTGGGAGAGGGACGTCAGGCATAGCTGTGGTCAAGGTCGTGGATCACGTCGCGTTCAGATTCGCACCAATGAAGGACGCGCGTCGATTACCTCACGTAAGCATACATCTGGATGCGTTACTCGCTACGCTTTGGTGGTTACGAAACGAGTGTCGATAAATCAATTATAGACACATGGGAGGTTATGCATGATACAAGCGCGACAGAAACATACATTGTGTAATAAAAATAATGACTGCGTGAGTGCTGAGAGGGGTATGGCATAGTAAGCGAGGACATGTCGGAGGCCAAAACCAGTATGTGCTCTTGGTCACGTCAAAATGTCAACAAATCTGCGCGTGGAAGCTGCATATCGATTTGCAGAGGCCCTTACGGGTCTTCGGAACGTAATTTCCTTCCTAGACAAAGTGCCGAACCCGACAAAGTGCACTGGCGATTCATCGCTAGTATAGTGATCTGGCGCTTGGGTGGCCAGAGTCACCGCTTCAGCTGCCTCGCGAGCAGCCACCACCAAGTCCGAGGTAGGCATGTCGGCGGAGAATGCGCTGGAAAAGGTGTTGCGCCCTGTTGTAGCCGTGGTATCGTTGGCTGAAGGTGGGTCGATGGGCGTCGGAGGATAGGGCTCAGGAGAGGTGCGACCGCTCTGGAAATCGCTCTCGCTGTCGATGGGATAGCAGTCTTCGTCGAACGTGCTAGCTTCACGGCTCCTGTGAGGCAGGCGAGATATGCATCAAAAATTCTGAGTTAGTTTTGACTAATATGAACAATTGCCAGCAAATACCACCTTTCCATGAATATCCTCACCGACGCATCGGGGTCCCATGATGTGAAACTGCGAGACGAGGATGAGCTGGAAGATCGCACGCTCGATTTCTGTGCGTCTTGATAAGTTTGCTGCGGATCGCTTGTGACAAGCGAGAACGAACTCACCCGAGCAAGCATCAAAGGTCTCCTTGAATCCTTGGAAGTCCGAGCCATCCTACTTTGTGAAGTAATATGAATGTGAGATGTGCAAGAGAGTGTGGAGGTCGTGGGGGGCGGCAAGGTGGTGAAGATCAGTCCCAGCCCCTAAATACTTGCGTTCACCTCCTGTCAGCCTCGTGGTCGAGATGTACCCGCATTTGGCTTTGTTGCAGCATCATCTCGGCGCGGGGCAAGTTCCGACAGACGGAAAAGGGTTCGCAGTCCAAGGGGACGGACCGTCGCGATCGCGAGCTGCCAGAGTATCTCGTCGGTGAACGTTGATTGTGGTGAGCGCAGACAAAAGGTGATAATTGGGTTTGTTTGGCCTAGCTTGACGTCATGGATTTCCTGCAGCTGGTGGCTATGCTGGAAGTTTCGCCACCTGATTAATCGCCACTCGGTGATCTTGGTAAACAGCAAAACAGGGTGGGGTTCATTACACCCTGTTCAAGAAACAAGCCACCAACCAAGCATCCGCCATTCGACCTCTGTCACCCCCAGCCTGTCTCAGCCGCGATGCTACTTCTAATTCGCCAAGACAGGTATAGATAGCTACACGCATACATTGCAGAATCAGGAGTCGACCGCTTGACTTGACCTTGCCAAACTGATCGCTGTACGCGGCCCAGGTCAGGTGCAATACCCAACAAAAGGCTTAAACTACGTATCGTTTACCATCTATCATACAAGGATGGGTCTGACGTCTTGAATACATAGGATTGTGGCATATATGGGCGTGTGTTAGAACTAATATACATAAGCTGTGAGCGGGAAACGGGCTGAGCGGTGTATTTTTCCATATAGCTAACTCAGTGAGAGCCGGCAACCAGTACACGAGCCATGCTATCAGGGGGACTGCCTAGGGACAAGAGCACATGGTGTGGTTGGGTGCGCGAGTGGCAAATTTAGCGAGATGCCACCAAACTCATAATTCATTAAGGCGCATAATACATGCGGCTTTCTAGGTGATTATATTCGGCCAATTCAACAATGAGAACCCAAAAGCAATAGAACTAGCAGTTGGGTGGGATGCGTGGTTGGTTGTATGAACCGTCCATGAAGAGTCAATCGATTGAGCCTGCAGTAGTTCGATCATGATTGCCTAAGTGCTGGCAAAGGTCCCATATAGTAAAAACTCCAGAAAAAACCTGGTTACACCGGCCAGCGACAGGCGAGCAAAGGGCGGCCTCTCGGTGGTGCATAGCTCAGCGAATGGCTGCGAAGTTCATGCAAAAAGCAGTAGACCCCACTCCGCACCTTCGAAAAAGCAGATGGGGGCTTCTTGAATGATATCTAGGTGCCTCTGGACTGGGTTCAATGGCCTCGGACGATGACCGGCTTGAGTCCCGGCATGCGAGCTGAAGACTGAAAAAAAGGAAACACCTTGAACGCAGCTCCGATGGTCAATCAAGTTAATGGGCCCATGAGAACCGAGAGGATAGGGGAATTTTCAGTCGCCGATGATCGGTGGTGCGGCGATTCCTGGGGAAAAGACCGAGGACAGGGGTGTTTTGGGACGCCGGAAAATTCACGTGACTTTCTGCGTCAACCACACTTGCCTCTGCAGCTTGCTGTCTGTGTCTCGCAAGTACTTTGAAATGTCAAAATGCTGTTTATTCCTGCTATGGTGACCTTTGCAGAGCGCGAGACAGGACATACGGGCATTTGCTCCAGACGCGGCTCCATCACGTGACATATCGCAGCTCTCCCCTAACCGTCGGCCCAAACAAAGAATTAGGGGAGCCAGTGGGGACGGCTCTTGGCCGGGAAAAGGTTGGGGTATAAAGCTCCCCGCCCGACGAGACTTTCCCTCAGAATCTACCACGATGTTGTTACTCTACCCAGCAACTCTTGCGTTTTCGCTCTCCAAGTTCCTACTCTTCTACGTTCTCACTACTCGCGACGTATCCACCTATGTCGGCATTGCTGCAGCCGGTGCCGGGCTTCATGCCGCCCACTTTGTGACGTAAGTCCCTCGTTTGCGACTCGACATTGGCTGACGTTCTTTCAAGGTACGCCACTCTTAGCCGATCCGGGCTACAGTTACCTGTCGGCGCCTTTTTGCCAGCTCCCGAGGCACTAAGCGCTACCGACATGGTGCTGTACGCCGCACCTGCGGCGGTTGGGGCTTGGCGTTCGAGCGTCGATGTCCTCGAGTGCGCGTCCGACTTTGCCAAGACTCTGAAGGTCGTCGTTTCTCGGACAGTCGACGCCATCCAGCAGCAATGGGACTACCTCGACATACTTGTTCATACTCGCCCCGTGGTCACATTGTCAAGCGAGCGAACATACTTCCTCGATGAGACTCAGTGGTCGTACTACAACGAATCGTCCATCCTTGCTCCAATCCCTCTTCATATCCTATACGACTATCCCATCCTTCCACCGATACTCGCCCCACCCCTTCCGTTTACCGGCAGCTCCGATATATGCCCGCTCCCAGTTCTGGGTGTGTGCACGATAGATGGTTATGTTCCAGATCCCGTGGTCACGGTTGCGCTCGCGGCTCGTCCCGGTCTTGAACTCCATAGACTGACGATCGAGCCGCTCGAGACTCCACGACCCGAGTCGCCTGTTCATGAACCATTCGCCGACTTGGAGGGAGTAGCAGTAGGGTTCCACTCCCCGATCCAGCCCACTATCATTCACGTTCGCTCGTGTTTGATCGGGCTCCTGGTGGTTTGTTGCTGCATCTACTGTTGTAAGTTGATTCCATGTGTGGATTTCAACACCTACTGACGCGTCTCTATGTAGGCTACATATGTATCAGACTTACTCTCCGCCTCACTGTTCGTCTTGCCAGGTTCATGTACCACTGGGTCTGCGGTGAGTGTTTGTCCATATGTTTGACACCTAAACCTAACTCGCCCTGTCCTTGTGTAGCTCTATGCACCTCGGTTTGGGGCTTGACCATACGTCTGGGTATTGTTTCGAGGCCTATCGAGAGCATCGAGGTGACCTCGGAGAATATATGCGGTATGTTGAGTGGTGGGCTCTTTTTGTTTATTCGCTGACTTTCATAGGAGCAGGCGCAAACAACAACAGCGCCGCGAAGACTGTCGCCCCCGAGACTCCGCTTGTCAAGGTCGAAGAGCATGCACCAGTCGAAGAGCGTGCGCCTGTCCATGAGCGTGCGCCTGTCGAAGAGCCCGTGCTTGTCGAAGAGCCCACGCTTGTCGAAGAGCCTGCGCCAGCCGAGGTGCCGCATAAGAGGAACAAGAACAAGAAGAAAAAGAAAAAGAAGGCGGGAAAAGGTGAGCGTACAACGAGCGATCCGGCGAGTGTACCCTTACCCGATGACTGGACTGCAGGGTCGAAAGTCGATCCCCCGTCCACTACATCTACTTTATCGCCCGTCCCCATGTCCTCTACCAATACTAACGACGTCGAGGACGAAGGTGGCAAGTGGACGACAGTGACGAGGACGCGCAGGATGGGACGAACCCTTAGTCCTGCCCCCGCTGGTCGGGCAAAGTCCAAGTCGGAGGGGGAACGGGGGCGCCAGTGAGGGCGTGGAGGGAGACGAGAGTTGGGGGAGGGTGGGAGGGCAAGAAGCGAACGACATCGACACGACGACGATACCCATACGACGATCCCAATATCCTACACAAGTGCAGATTCATTCCGACAATCCTATGTCCCGTCTCTGATGTGAACCGGTGTGCGCGCTTGCGTTCAACGTCGCTTGTCCCAGGGCCACCCGCTGTCTGCTGGCCCCAGCAGCGGGGGGACTGGCGGCGTTGTCGCAGGAAGGCGGCGCTGGGGATCAGAAAGAGCGGTGACTGAAGGGTTGCGCCTCGAGGTCGTCAAGCACTCTTTCAAACTACCGTCGCTGTCGCATGCATCCTTCAAAGTCCTTTCTGCCCACTCTCAGACCCTTTTTGTCCCTTGCTAATGTTTTTGCCTCTCGCTGACCCTATTCGCCTTATCCACAGACTCTGCTCCATTCGTGTAATGATTTGAGCTGGTACCCATGTTACCCTCTTGTTCAGCTCTCTGGACTCAAAATGAACCCTAAAGTGTGTACTGCACCTTAATTCCCCTATTCGCCTCGTCCTTGTTCTCGTCTCTTCTAGTTTTGTCTGTGATTTGGACTCGTTTGATACTTTGATCTGCCTGGTCGCATTGTATTACCACCACTAATTTGACGCTCTGCTCGTCTCTTTGCCTGTCTTGCCCCGTCGATTTATTCTGTCATATTGCGCGCTATAGCAAGCACGTCCTAACAATTTAGAGCTGGTCACCGTGCACTCCCATATAAAAAAAATGTATGCGCGTGAAACCTAAGTATTTGGGTGATGAGTTTCGTTTGCCTAGCACGCTCGGGTTTGAATATTGTCCACCACTTCAACCCTCTCAGAGTAACCTGATGCCCCCAAAATAGGTGATCTGCTAGCTCTGCGTGTTAGTCCAGCCAGGCTCTCACTGGTCTACTTTGCCACGGGATGCGTTTTTTTATATCCTCTAACCATTTCGCATGTTCAAACGTTGACAAATAATTGTACACGTAATCCTAGACCCAGCGCGCCTTGCCACTAGCCAGCCGTCTCTGACCCGGAAAGTGAGCATTAAATCTGAGTGACAGGAGAACAAAATGAACCCATTGGTGGTGCGCATATATACTGATACATAGATTACTTTAACTGCATCGCCTGGTGACGGAGGCCGATCACACGACTTGGCCAGCGCGACCACGTGACCTCCATCTTCCTCCCCAGCCCACCATGTTCCCGAGCTCTCCGACTAGACGCGTGCCCAAAACGCCCACCAAAACACCTCGTAGACGCGCCAATACGACTCAAGGACATGTTGACGTTCTATCTCTTGGCCTTGGCGCCCTCTCTCTGTCTCCTTCTAAAACACTTGGCCCAAACGAGTCGCTCAATCCTTTCCTTGCGCCGTCGGCCAAGCCCCGGGCGCCGTCTCCCAATAGAACTCGGCCGAAGCACGCTAGATCCAATACGCTTTCTGCGGCAGTCGGGGCAAGAACAATTGACGTCACTGATGCGTTGGCGAATGAGGCGCGACAGGGGATAATCCGTAAAGGTGGACTGGAGAGTAAATACGACACAGTTAATATCACACGCGATTGGCCCGTGCCTCGCGGAAAAACAGCCGAGGTGCGCACTGGGAGCGTCGCAACGCGTCCCAAAGTCTCTCGCGCCGCTATCAGCGTAAGTTACTTTGTGAACATGAAATGAGCTCAATTAATTTGCGTTATCCAGTTCGATAAACCCCTCGGTACTGACGACCGCTTCGTACCCTCTCGCACGGTCTCGGACGGTGCGTTGGGGTCTGCTAGCGCTCCTTCGATCGCGGTTGCACAGGCAACGAGCAATATAGCCGCCGTATCTCCCGGCCATGCTGCACGTCTAACTGCGTCACTCGCCCTTCCTTCCGCTTCTCAACGCATCCTTACATACTGCGAGGCGCCACCTCTTCCTGCCACCGACTCTACTCTCGCTCTCCAACGCTCGTTGGCCCAGTCTCTCCACACCCGCCAGGGTCAAGGCTCTGCTACGCCTGGAAATGTCGCACCTGCTTCGCGGAGAAAGATTTCAGACAAACCTGAGCGTATTCTCGACGCGCCCGGGCTCATGGACGACTTCTACCTTAACCTTCTTGCTTGGAGTTCCGGGAACATTCTTGCCATTGCTCTCGGCGAGTGTGTTTACCTCTGGGCTGCCGAGACTGGCACGGTTACCCACCTTTCTACTGCCCCCTGCGACCCGGTTACGGAACAACCCGTAACTCATATCACCGGACTAGATTGGTCTCTTGACGCGGCCTATCTTGGTATCAGCTATGCCAACGGAACGATTGAAGTATGGGATGTGGAAAGCGGAACCAAGCTTCGGAGTATGATGGGGCGGCAAGGGCAAGTCGCATGCTTGGCGTGGAATCAACATGTCCTTGCAAGTGGATGTGTAGATGGTGCGATCTGGATGCATGACACACGTGTTGCTGTGCACAAGGTGCAAGAGATGATGGGACACACCAGCGAAGTCTGCGGCCTAAAAGTAAGTCAAATTCAAGTCGAAGTTGAGCACCGGATGATACTAATAGGGTATTGCAGTGGCAGCCTGCGAATACTAATGGCTCTGGAGGTGGAATGCTGGGCCTTCTAGCTAGTGGAGGGAATGACAACGTCGTGAACACCTGGGACAGCCGTGTTGGCACGAATAATGGTATTTCAAGACGGCTTTCTCAAACGCGTGTTTGGCTGAGCGAGATGTATGGTAGGTTCTGCAGTGGCAGGTCGCATACAACCCAAGTGGACAAAGCGCAACCACACTGCAGCGGTTAAAGCGCTTGCCTGGTGCCCGTGGCAACCTAACCGTAAGTCGCCGTTTTCTATATCTGCCACCCAAGCGTTGAACTGCTTTCGCCAGTTCTGGCTACGGGAGGAGGAACTGGCGACGCGACGATTCATTTCTGGTCATCGACTTCGGGTGCGCGTGTCAACTCGCTCTCCACGCCTGGTCAGGTCACTTCCCTCATTTGGAGCCAACACACGAAGGAGCTGTTGTCGACTCATGGGTTCCCTCACAACGCTGTCATGGTTCATTCATACCCCGGGATGGGAAAGGTGAGTCTCCACCCTACCGCACAAACAGCCTGGGCTAACGGATGATTCTCAACCTAGGTGACGGAGATTAAAGATGCGCACGATACACGTGTTCTGTTCTCCGCAATGAGCCCGAATGGGGACGTTGTTGCTACAGGGTAAGCCTAACCGCTATTGTCATACCTGAGTCTGACATCTGTTTGCAGTGCGGGTGACGAGAATCTCAAGTTTTGGAAAATCTGGGAGATTCCAAAAAAGATGGCTGTCCGGAAACGCGAAGAGGAAAGTCGGCGGACGTCAGTTAGCAAGGCTATTCGATAATGGTTTTTTGTTCTTGTCCTTTTTATTTTCTCCCGATATGTAAACCATGGTATTCCTGTGTACATATATGATTATCGCTATGGGCATAGTAGTAAAACAAGCTTCAATTGTAAGAAGCAGCTGTTCAGAAAACGAGTTTGTGAGCGACTGAACCAGCGCTTAATTTCAATGGGTGGCTACTGGGCAGCCACCTGGATTTACCACGAGGCATTATTGCAACGTCCTTATCGGCTACTGTATATACCACAGCCGAGGAGCTTTTCGTATAAATGACGTTTTGGTTCCCTTATTTCCACCACATCAGAGAAATCACTTAGCCAGGCAAATACGAGCCAACCAACAACTCCAGTTGGCAATCGGAGAAACTGTCTGGACATACTATTTTAATCGATTCGCGTGCGACAATTACAACTCAATTTTTGGACGGATTATTGAGCGCTCATGGCATGAAAGCCCACCCCTTCTTTTGATAAAACTCCTCCGTCTCCCGAAAAGCCTGCCTTATTCCGATAAATTCCCTTCCAAGTAGCTTCCTTGAATAAGAGGTGTCCCACTCCTTCGAGCCTGAGTCAGGTCGGCTGCTCGACCTAGGATTACCTTTCGGCACCTCAGGAAACGCGGGCTCTTCATTAAGGGCATCATCTGTGTCAATCCACCAACAGTCAAGCAAACGTATCTCAGCCTTAGTCCGTATAGCTTACAGATATCTTGCCAGCTCGCGTCAGCTGCTACTCCGATGATCCTGTGGCCAGCCGCGTCAGGTTGGCTGAACGCTGCCGAATGGAGTGACGCCATATCTTTAACATGGATGAAATTGTATGCGGTGTCGTTGAGCTCCTCAGCTGGGCGAGGTTGGCGGATGGATCTCTCAGCTATGCTTGCGGAGGTAAGCTGGTCCCTCGAGGTGACAGCATGCATTGGTGCCTGGGAAGCGTTCAAAGTTAGCCCGACAGAGATGGGTCAACAACAAAGCCAAACCTACCCCTATAATCTAGACGAGATGCCCCAGGGTCAGATTGCTGAGGGATTGGCACGGTACAGGTGGCTTACGAGTGATGGGAGAACTGCGACGAGGTCGTACTTGATAGAGTCATTGTTGTCAGCGACGTACTTCCAGGCAGCTTTTTCAGCCAATGTCTTGCCAGCTCTATACAGCTCGCGAACCGAGGCGCTGTTGCCTTTCTCTTTGACAAGTTTCAAAATAGTCTCATTCCAGTGCGCCTAATAAAGTATCAGGAAGATAAGTACCAGTAGTACAGGGTCGAACTGAGACTTACCTCGGTGTGCTGCACCCCTTTCTGGTACTGGAAGGCAGCCACACACGACGAAGTCAATACAACGCGCTGTACAGTCGGGCTGAACGGGTCCAATATTCATTCAGACGCGACGAACCGGGCAAGTGAACAGAAACATACCCGAATTTCTTGATGCTCTCGAAAATGTTTATTATTGCATCTATAGTGGGGCGGGAAAATTCTAGCACAATAGAGTTTGGGCGTGCATACTACAACGGGATCGACTCTCGTTTACCTTCGGGGGTTGCTCCAGGCTGGGCATTTACGGGGGAGGCAGCATGCGCCACGCCATCAAAATTGCCCTCACTGATCAGTTGGTCGAAGGCTGTTGACTGGTACATTGCACGCCCGTTTCAGTACCATGTTTGATAACCGTATCTCAGACTCATGCCTTTGTCATGTCAGGAACTACGGCGTAGCTGAACCTATCACCATATTCTGTAAAGAGCTTGGCCAATTCGTTGCCTTTGTTTGCGGATCGGACTGTTCCAACCACTGGAATGGTCGTCAGTACAGCAGTAGGTTAAATATATTTAACACAAAATGGCTACACATACCGGTATAACCACGTTCAAGAAGGTCCTTAACAGCATAAGTAGCAAAATATCCATTAGAGCCTGAACGTTGTGGGGCAGAAATTAAATATGTGCGACTAAGGCCCAATGGATGGTGACGTACCAGTTAGTAGTATCTTCGCGTGAGCTCTAACGGAAGGCATCTTAGAAAAAGTGCGATGGTGGGAAGCAGCCTGCGGAGGAGAAACCACCAATACTCGGCTGACAAGGATGCTCGGCACCACCACGTGACCTCCGGCCTTCTCGGAGGCCACCACACGTCTTACACGCCGTCGAGGCGTGGCCCGCATGCCTGAGCCTACGTCTTTTTGGTCCCACCGCCCGCCCTCCCTCGCGCGCTTCACTCCTCCTCTCAATCCTAGGCATACTGCCATTCTGTTTATATGTTCATGCTTCCCTGATAATAATATGTTCCCTACTAGACTCTACCGGAGGTGACACCCTACCCACGTATATCCAGCCCAACTTCTGTGAATAGTGTTCGAATACGCCTCAGGCGCCTACAATAATATAAGGGCCGTTTATTAAATGGGGCTCGAGATCATTCCTAAAGCCGTTACACACCACATAGATCGTATTCGTATCCCAGACCTTTGTACGGGTCTTGCAATGCCATCTGCTTGGTGGCTCACAACACGGGCGGGGGTGGCCACTAGTTTTGATTCGCCCTTCGTGCGCTGCTATTACGATACCCTGAAAGGGTGCTCACGGTTTGCTTACCTGCAATCCAGAAAACCAGGAATATTCACTATCACGACCGGGTGACATATATGCTTGGCATGGGACTTGAGTGGTTTTTGAGATCTTGACAACAGCGCATTTGCTTTCAAAGGCATACCGGACAAAAAGCTCCAGATTCAACTTCAGAGCGTCTGCATACCCCTGGCTGACGAGACGCCTCAAGTAGAGCAGATTCTTCGGACGCAACCGGCACGGAACCACGGAAGAATCTTGGAGTCAAATTATACCCTCCTGCGCCGCTGCTTGCTCTGGACCGGTGCGCATATATGATGCTGAATACGAGTAGGCTTTTCCACGGAGACTCGGTGCACGTCTAGAAACCTATCACCTACGCCAAATTGGTCGAGTGGGGCTGGTACTAGATACTCATGTTGCTAAGGATTACGCTGCATCGTTCTATCCAAAAAATTGCAACTAGAATTTATCCAAAATGCTCAATTGGTTTGCGAGGTGTGCGGCCACAAGTCTGACCATTAACCAACCATCCCACATACCTGCTCAAGCCAGGGCTCGAACGTCTGCACGTTTATCCATCGTTGCACCGTGTGCTTGTGTGTTGTGGAGAGGACCGGCTGGATGCCCTTGAAAACCCTCTCATGTTTGCCTTTGTCGAGAAGTTCACCCGACTCGGTAACAACCAAAACCCGCTTATATGCGTCTATCTGGACCTCCTTGATGAGCTTCAGCTCTTTGTTGACACTCTCGACCGCCTCCCTAATGCCCACCATAACCCTTTCCGGTGGGCTCACCCCAATTTCAGCCTCGAGCCGGTGCAGCTGGACGACCAAAGCCGTATGCGGTCGGTTCGTCCCAAACACCTGAACAACATCCAAACCCCATCCACTCAGACAATCGAGTTTAGCCCCAATCGCAGCACCTAGAGCTAATTCGACCTCAGAAGCATTAATGCCCTCGCTAGAACTTAGCCGGATAAAGTCGTCTGTTCGGCCGGCGTGGACATAAGCAACCTCGGGGTTGGCACTGGAGTCACGAGTTATTTGGAGCTCGTAAAATAGGTCACTCCACATGGTAGCTGGCTGGCCATGCAAAAGTCCGGGACCCGGGTAGGGCTCGATCTTGACTGGAACGTTGTTCTCTGCGACCATGTGGGCGAGACGCGGGTGAGAGGAGACGAGGGTCCATAGCTGAACTAGCCGGGGTTGAGAAACTATAGAGCACTCGTTGGCATGTAATGCGAATTCGTGATCGGCAGAGGGTAATGAATCAGAGAGAGGGACGGCGAGTGGCGGCGGAACGTCAGGGTAAGGATGCAGGTAATGGTAAGGTGGACGCGTGCTCATCAAGAGACCGCCGAGTTCCGATGTACCGAATAAGTTCTAGAACCAAGTTCAGCATGGTCACATCGTACAATATATAAATTCTCACCATTGCTTTGACATTGCACTTTACCAACAACTCCGATAACGCCGAATCAACATCTGAGCCCGTGATGCCCAAGCTATCCAGACTCCTCATCGCGGTAGCCCATTCCTCCTGTTTTGTCGTACCGTCGGGGTTGAATGCAAGGTGAAGCATCTCTCGAGCGTGTAGCGCCGGCGTAACCACCTGACCGGCCTTCGAGGCTACTAGCCAGTCTAGGATCTCCGAAGCTGTGAGCGAAGCAAGATTGCATTTATGAACGAAAGCAACGGGGGCCTGAGTCGCAAGGTGTAGAACCAGGATGTTGCTGAAGGTGTGCCAGGAAGGCGGAGAAGCAAGTAGTCGAGTACGATGTGTGCCACTGGATATTCGTGGCCCAGAAGATACGATAAGTTCGGAATGGGATTCGAGACTCTGGGCCCAGTATTGGAGAGATAGGCGAAGTAGTTTTGGGTTGCTGGTTGACGAGGAAGAATGGATAATCACGGAGGGAGTTGGGCGACGAGGGGTAGGCCATGGTGGAGCTATCAACGGAAGACTTATTTAGAATTCTCAAGAACAGAATGAAAAGCGTAAGACAACTACACACCCGGTCCGGCTCCTGCCTTTTCTTTCGTTGCCAAATTGATCGCACGTTCCTCTTCGGGAAGGTCAATAATCGGTATCTGTAATCTTTCTCCGACGTCATAGGCCAACTCTCTAAGATTGTCTCCAGAGTATACCAAAGCGGTGCAGTCACCGTTCTCCAAGAGCGTACCGAAAACTAGAGGCTCGAACCCGGTATCAACGTATTGCACACACCAGCCTAGTGCCCAGAATGCTAGGTGGTGAAAGAACGAATGGACACAAGGTTCTACCGCAATAGCTATATTGAGCCCAATTTCCTCGCTCGGCGCCAGCCCAAGATTTGATAGGCGGGCATTCCAAGTAGCAGCAAGTCGCGATACAATGGCAGCCGCCTCTACGCATGATACATCTACATAGCCTAGAGTAGGATCTGGACCACGCGGTATCTTGAAGAAGGTAGCGTTGGGAGTAGCTTCGGCAGCCTTGGGGAGCGCGAGTAGAATCGTCGACTCGGGTGGTGACAACGGGCGTGTATCAATCGGGTGGGTCATAATAGATGAGGCCGGGTGATAGATTTCAATGGTATGTGTGGTCTTGGGGCCTTTATATATAGGGTTGCCGCTCGTAGACCAAAGGATGATGTAATGTCAAGTCCTGGCTGGATGACATGAAGAGGTGCCTTCAGTGGCTGTGTTACCACACGCCAACGGAAAAAGAGCAAGGCCCCAAGGACACACAACACCGGACAACCTAAATGGATTAAGTTATACAGCAACATCTCCCACAGGGATCTTCAACGCCTCCTGGTCTACGACGGATAGCGGCTGCAGCGGCTTCCTAATAATTTTGGAACTAACGCCTGTGATAGGTTTTGGAGCTGCAGGAGGTAACTCGAGGGCTCCAAGTTTGGGACCGGCGGAACGACTGATAAACTCTGTGAGGACAGGGAGTTTTGTGGCAGCAAGCCGAAGCGCTAGCAAGAAAGCAGTAAATGGATTCTGCGATACCAGGATTCAGGGCGGTTATACATACCATCGCGAGCGATTTCTTCTCGGATTCCGCCTCCGACCTCGAATACCACCTTGCCAGTCGGAACTCTTTGACAGCATGAGTGACCGGACAGACAAACACTCATAGTCAACCTACCTGCATGCCCAATATTCGAAGGAACCTTTTCCTTTACCCATACGAGTCTCGTTTCCCTAGGATCGCCCGGTGAATAAAATCATAAAACTGACATTAACTTGTGATACACTCACCTTGACGCACACAGGCAAATCCGGAAAGACCCGCATCCACACCTGGCTTGATTTGACCACCTTGAGCTTGCGCTTGATCACAACCTCGGCCGACTGTAGCTGCTTGGCTGTCAGTCGCATCCCATCTCCTCGAACACGTAGCCCATAGTCTCCAAAGGCAAGTGTAGTCCCCTTGATCGAGCCGCCGATTGGGACGGGGACTCGACCCTTGTGCGATTTGCGGTACCGAACGCGTCTAGGCGCAAGCTGAGAGCGCGCACGGGTGAACGATAATAGAGTTGATACTGGTGTTATATGTGGCCTAGGTAATGCCCGGAGTGAGGAGAAGAGGAGAGACATGGTGGGCGGGACGACAGGAATTGCACACCATCTGGGTGTGGGATTACGTCACGTGCAGACATTTCTCCCTCGTTCGCCTACCGTAAGCCAGACATGCCCATCGAGTTGCCCCTATTAACTAGGTTGTATAGATGCCTCATCCTTTTGACCTCTGCGCCCGCCTACAAAATGGTTTCAGGGCCAGACACAAGGCCATTGCGGTCCCACACACGACCCAAAACCTTGCCATCCTCTCGATTCTGCTTCGATCTGGGTTTATTTCTTCCCTTACCCGAGGCACCCACCTCGCCCCATTGCCTGAAGAATTTCACACTGCTGGGCCCGCACAAAAACGAATCTGGGCAGATCTCAAATACAGCGGAGACCGGCCTGTACTCTCTGCCGCTCAGCTCGTGAGCAAACCGAGCAAACGTATTATCATGACTAGGTCCGAGATCAAGCGGCTATGCACTGGTCGACGAGCAAAATTCGTGTCTCCGCTTGGGTTTGGGGAGATTGCAATTGTGAAGACTGAAAATGCGCCTGACCGGCCGGCTATGTGGTTAGAGGCGCGGGAGGCGCTGAGGCTGGGTTTAGGCGGCGAGGTCGTCTGCCGGGTG
>WSLN01000160.1:10076-24198 GCA_019677355.1 Ceratobasidium sp. 370
GATACATCTGACGGAAGACCATGTGGGTCATATTTGCGCGCTCTTAGTTCAATCCCTGACGGTGTTATTTCACAGCGACGAGGGAGACGCAAGCGGCGTTTGTGAAGATGTTCAACCAGTTCAGAACAGTATACCCAGATTGGGTGGGGCCACTGACTCCCAAAGAGTCTGTTGAACAAATGCTCGGCGTTTTTAGTCAACTCAAGCCAGAGCACAGCGGCAACTTTTGCTCTCAGTTCGGGCCCACATCAAGAAAGTGGCTCTGATGTATGAATATATTCGTTTCGTGTAACGTAACTGTAGCGTTGTAATTAACGCAGGTGCATCCCGCCAAGGCGGTTCGTAACTCCAACGACCCCAGCTCCGCCAGCACCGGTCTTGACCGCAACGTCCCAAATCACAAGCTGACCATCTTTGCCTGTCGTGCTGACCCGGGTGACATTACCCGGTGCTCCTTCGTATGCGCGTACGCTAGTGATTGTGTTCTGGTGGACGGTCAAGAGCTCGCCGCCAGCACCAGAGGTCGACGCGGAGCTTCCTGGGATAGGAGGCGGGCCGGTCGTCCCGCGAGAGTCGGCGTTCTTGAAACGGTTAAATGCCTCGTTATTTAGGCGGCCGACTGCACCAGCGCTGCGAGGACCAGCTGGTGACTTGGCTGACGTAATGTCATCGAGAGAGCCTTCGAGAGCCCAACCAGAGCCGCTATCCGAGAACAAAACAGGTTGGCAATCGTGACCAGCTGCGACCAACGCAGATTCGGATGTGAAAGTGAGCGTGACGTATGGCAACGTGGAGATGCGGATGGTCTGAGCGCCAATCTGAGGATTGACGAGCGTAATCGTGCTGTCATGGCCTTCGATGCAACTCTAGTTTAGACTCTTTGAAAAACCAATGGGATTTGACTCACTCGCGAAGGCAAGAAGGTCTCCGGAAGGCGAGAAGGCGACCGCATGCACCCAGCCACCACTCGGAGACCCGTACTCTCCACAGACTGTATTGAAAGGCAGTTTCTCTCCCCAGACGGTCGGCGCCGGCCTTTGGAAACACATTAAGACTGGAATCAGGATGGAAAGTGGAGCAACTTACCTCTTATCAACATCCTTGATGAATGCAGAGAAGACGCGAGCCTTCATATCAGCGCTTCCTGCGGCTAGAAGCACATTGTTCGGGTGCCAATCGATAGACAACACAGTCGAACTACGCAAGGGGTCAATTTTGGGAAGTTAAAGTTACAAGTTGGACATACCGAATGGGCTTCTTGAGCTGCTTTGCAACCCACCAGTTGTTTTCTTCATCGAAAGAACAAACCGCAATTGCTCTGCACAATGGTGATCAATCCCAAACCGAACAGAAGGTCGAAATTCAACCCACCGTGCACCACTTGCCACCGCGAATTTGTCTTCCTTGGGGCTCCAGCGCACATAAGTCGCAGCGCGATTGATCCGCAGCAGGACCAAAGTAGGCTTCCAGGCGACATTGCCGGTTTGGGGGTCTTGCTTCTGCTCCCAGACGTACGCGTTGCGATCTTGAGAACAAGTGACGATGCGGTTTGTGCTAGGTGCCCAGTCGATTGACGTGATCATTTTGTCGTGCTATAGATATTCACGTTAGAGGGACCGCGAACGCGTTAACCGGTGTTAAATCGTACCTCGGACAACGTCTCGGTTGACTTCCATTCTCCGCCGCTTTTCGCGAAGATTTGAACTTCATTGCTGTTCAAGGACACGGCCACCTCTGTTTTGGGTTTATGTGAGTACATGTAGGATGTAAATGTGGCCATTATTGTTCTCACGGGAGCGGTCTGGGCTGAACGAATGGCAAGTCAATGGCACTTGCGCAAGTGGGTAGACCTCTGGGCTAGACATTGAATCAATAACTGTGTAGTTGGTTAGATTCGTCGAGAGACTAGCAGTCAATCTCGCGCGAGGTGGTGGAGGGGAATGAAGGCGGAATAAGTGGCTGTGCAGGGCGCTAAAATACTGATAAGATAGGACCATGCTGCGATCACGACTTTCACCAAACCTTCATCTGTGCGAGGGAATCCACACTAGCGTCTTTGGTTTAGGAGATCTCTCTCCAAAATGCTGTCCCGGGCAAAACATATCGTGACACCTGGGGTTTCCCAAGTGTCGACGGTCTTTCGCTCTTTCTCTGCCCCGTCGTTCATTGCTCGGGCCAAAGCTGCGAAGCGTAAGTTGGACCTATCAGAGCGCCAGAACAATCGATACTCAACGCGTAAACACATAAGCCCCTGCGAAGAAATTGCCACACAAAAGCGGCGGGTTCAAATTAAAGAAGGAGGAGTATGTGAGCAGCAGGAAAACTGTGGTAAATTCTTGCTAGCTGTTTACATCGATTTGAGCACTCAGTGCCTGCCAATAGGGTTCCAGTAAACCAACCGCACTACCTGAATCCCAGCTTGCTGGGCATCACTTGCTGCAAAGTCCCCCGCGTGAGCTAGGCTTGGCTAAAGTGACATCGGTGCGAATCCTACCCATATAGTATAGTTCAGTAACTTACGCGGCATTCTCGCAGAATATTTTCACCACTCGTGCCACTAGCTCTGCAATTGAGCTCCCTTCAAAACAAGGCTCCATCATTGGGACATATGGGCTACCTCTTTCCATTGAAAACGAGGTATGAAGCGAACCCCGAATGGCTCCTGCGACGTGCACTCACCCTAACTTAAGTTTTCTTTATTATCATGTCCAACCTCCGTGATTCGCGATATCACATTATCAGTACTAGACATTCTCGACAAAGGAGCTAAGAACGGAACCTCTAGCAGGGCTGCTCGAGTGGTACTTAGTGAGTTAAACCTCGCATTCATATTATGGGTCTCACAATAGCTTTCCATTCCCAACAGCTGGTGTCTCGGGAGCGGGGAAAAGTCACTTGCTCCTCCAAGCCGCTAATTATGCTGCCGTGAACAAATGGGTAGTCTTATATGTACCGAGAGGTGTGTTTACCCCAGAGACGGGATGAATGCCGCACTGAAGAATATATGCAGCGATAAGTTGGGTTGACTCGACATCGCCATATGCATATGACGCCAGAGCTCGGACTTTTCAACAGCCCGAACTTGCACTGCGGACACTGGGTCAATTCGTTGAAGCAAACGCTGGGATACTAACGGATTCTGGCACCCAGATCACAACAGACATCCAAAATCAGCGATTGGGAAACTTCTCCAAGGGGACTCCACTCTCAAAGTTGTTGGATGTGGGGCTCAAGGATCAGTCGCTGGCTACTGAAGTTTTGGAAGTTACGCTGGGGGTGTTGGGCGAACAAACCAAGTACGTCTATTGGGTAACCACTTTAATCATATACTAATGTCGAAACAACTGCAAAGGTACCCCGTATTAATTGCCATCGACGACTTCCAGGCTCTCTTCTGCATGTCCAAATATCGAGATCCGCAGTACGAACTCATCTTCGCACATCATCTCGCCCTTACTAGGGTAATATTAGAATACGCGTCCGGTAAACGCACATTGGTATGTCCCTAAAACTAAGGGCTTCATTTGTGAGCTCACTCGATCCATTTCCGTCGCAGGCGAAAGGCGCCGTTCTTGGAGCCACCTCGAGCACAAACTCAAGATTCTTAGAGCCGCTCCCTTTGAAGGAAGCCCTGGGTATAATTCCTTTGGGGACGGTCTCACCGTACGAGCGCCGCAACAAGAATATCGTAGCTTACGCATCTGGTTTGAATGGGTTACCGGTTCCCTCAAAGATGCGCATTGACGAGGCAGCGTCCATGTTTGACGTTTGGATTCAAAATAATGCCTTACACACTCGTGAGTTTCCCTTGGCACAAAAATATTTTTTAGAGTAGCTAAATTGTGCGCGCGTCGTAGCCCCCAGCGATGCTTTATTCTTGAGCAAGTACACCGAGGCGAGTGGAAACCCACGGGATATGGTAAAGACGGGATTGTTGGCCACGCTGGGGACCTCGTAATTAGAGCACAATCTCTCCCCTAATGCACCTCAATCTACTGTTATATTTGCCGAAGTTTTGGTTGTTGGTTGTTAGTTGTAAACACGGCGCTTTTGCGATGTTTGTGGCTGATTACTTCGAAGGAGGGTTGGTGTTGACAACATCCTCATCAGTCATAACTTGGCCATCTCATGAGGATATTATCTTGGAACGTGGTGAGTCTAGTGAATGTAAAGTTTTTATGCGACTCGATTTACAGTTTCTTGGGGTTAGAATGGAATCCGAACTTTGTCTCAATACCATCCGTGAGCCACGAAGACCTCGACCTCTAGTTACTAAACAATTCAAGCTGTGCAGGTGGTATACTCTAAAAACATGCCAGGAGATGTTAAAAGAGCTTAATGCCGATATACTTTGTTTTCAAGGTACGATTCAGGTCTTTCGCTTGTTCGTGCGCCGGAACTTATTAACAATAGAGATGAAGATATCTCGTCAACTCCTGACCGCACCATTTGCTGTCCCCGAAGGGTATGACGCTGTCATGTCGTTTCCAAGGAACAAAGGTGGTTATAGTGGTGTTGCGGTCTACACCAATTCTGCCACGACGGTCGCTCTCAAAGCAGAGGAAGGGCTGACAGGCGGGCTCCAAGGGACGAGTAAGGTGGTGTTGGATGCAAACCAGCGAGTATCAGCAGTATACCCTAGTGTGGGAACCGTAGGCCTCCAACTTTTCGCGTTGAACTTGTATGATATCTGAGTTAAAGTTTGCAGCTCGACCTAATGGCAGACGCGCTAGGCAACGTACCCAATGACCTTTCAACTTTGGACAATGAAGGCCGCGCTCTCGTGGTCGACTTCGGTTTATTCGTTCTCATAAATGTATACTGTCCCAACGAAACCTCGGATGAACGACTACCGTTCAAGTTCAACTTTCACAAGATGCTGGAGGAACGAGTTGCAATACTACTGCGCGAAGGTAGAGAAGTCGTTGTCCTCGGCGATATGAACGTAGTCGCAGCCCCAATCGACCACTGCGAGGGCTCGCTGGAGTCGCGCAAGAACGGGTTTTGGGAGCGCCCCGTTCGAGCTTGGTACCGTCAATGGCTTCACCCCGAGGGCCCAATGGTTGATGTCGTGAGGAATGCATGGCCGGATCGAAAGGATATGTTTACATGTAAGATACTTGCGATCATGATTGTCGCTTTCTAACGTCGCTCGCAGGTTGGGATACTCGAACCAACGCCCGAGAGTCGAATTATGGCACTCGAATTGATTATATTCTGATCACCCAGGGCCTCCTAGCTTGGTTCAAACACGGCGATATCCAACCTGACATACGTGGATCTGATCATTGTCCAGTGTTTATCGACCTTCACGATGAGATCACGCTGCCTGATGGTCGGGTTCTGCGACTAACGGATAAGTTGAGCCAGCCTTTGGACAAAGATGGACGCCGAAGGGACCCACCTCCGACCTCAACCAAGTTTTGGGATGAATTCTCTGGGAAACAAAAACTACTTTCCAACTTCTTTTCGAAAAAATCTACAGTCACTGTGCCTAGCGAACTAGCTCCTCCGGAAAACTCCCCAGAAATACCTAGTGCTGTGTCTTGCTCCCAGACCGCTGCTTCGCACTCTGACGATACTGCTACTCTTGTTGCAGACTCGGGAACCGTTCTGCGGGCTTCTAAGTCTGTGAACTCGTTGCGACCACCTAGGCTCGTTTCAGAGTTATCTTCCCAGCCTTTGACGGTACCCCAAGACCGCAAACGAAAAGCAGCTAGCGGTGCCACTCAACCAGTTGACGCCAAGCCTAAAAAAACAAAGAAGAATGCGACCGCCAGCGAAAGAAGCCAGCAACCCAAACTCGCAACTTTCTTCGCTAGCTCTTCTCAACAACAGACAGCCGCAACAGAGCGATCCAGTTCGCCGCCAATTGAACTCGATGGAGATTCGGATGATGAGCGAATTCACCCTCCATCTAGTCAAGCCAGCGGTTCAATCCAAGTTTCAGAAATAGCTAGTGCGTTGCCCTCTTCCCAAGCAGCAGACAGTGCGTCTAGCAAGGCCGCATGGTCTCGGCTGATGAAGCCACTGAAACCACCTCGGTGCACTGTCCACGACGCTCCAACAAGGGAATACACCGTAAATAAAACTGGCCCCAACAAGGGCAAGAAATTTTTCTTATGCTCAATGTAAGTCCGGAATACCGTTTGGCTTGTCCTAACATTGAAGATCCTTCAGGCCAATGGGTCCAGGTTACGACTCTGGCAAGTCTACAAGACTTCGAGAAGAGGTTGATCCCAGATACCGTTGTAACTATTTCAAGTGGGCTAGCGACGCAAAGAGAGAAGCTCAACAAGACTAGGTTCAGACAATGCTATCGTCGCGTGCATATATCCAAGAGCATCCTTAGTTGATTGGACTTTCGTCGCCGTTCCCCCTGAGTTACGCTTGCTAGTTACGGCACAGATGTTTTGTATAGCCTCCTATGTAGTCTACATGTAACGGGTCAATCATACTTCTTAGTTCTCCGTGCGCCCACCACTTATACGCTCAACAATCCTGGGATTAATAGGGGGAGGTTCAACGAGCACCCTACGATCTTCAGTGAAAAATTATATTATTACGCAGAAGAGACCACGTACAGAGGACTTTGTTCTAACCCAAAGATTGGCATTGCCCAAAATCTCTTCGCATTTCTCCATATCCCAAGGTCATAGACGCGCTCATTCCAGCGAACGGGAAACGCGGTGCCGGGGAGAGCCACAGTACCTTCTAGTGACTGCTGGATGCGATGGCGCAGACTTTCTGCGCTGAGACCCAGTTGCGGAGCGCCATCCGAGGCAGAAATGTCAGTTGATGGGAAAATCCCGCCGTCTGGAAGCCAGAGGTAGCGTGTGAGTTCTTTTGTCTTCGGGTACTTTTGGCCTTGCAGCGCCTCAATGGTAGTCTGCCCTCTCAAAAGTCGAAATCCCATCTGGAGAGCGAGGACCTAAACCGCCAGAGTTCAATGAATTCACTAAAGCAAGCTAGCACGCAGATCTGGCTTACCATACAGAATCCGGCAAGAGACAGGGCCACTACTAATGTGACCGCTACACCGAAGGTAGGTCTCATAAATGTCAAACCGAACCGGCAGTGTTGAGGGTTAGGTGGTTCGTCAATTTCGGCCGCCCAGTATCCGAGGGCCGTCCCAAGTACCCAACGTCCTCCCGGACCGCCGAAAACCACGTACGAGCCCCACCAATCCCACCAAAGCCGAGAACACCTTGGATCTGCTCGCGAGACAGTATACATTGCGTATGCGCCATCTAGTATAGGACGAATCACGGGCAAGGCCATGAGCCATACGCCAAGGCCAGTAGCGGTTAGCAGTACTAGGAAGGCCTTGGATTGCCGAACTGTAAGACAACTGCCCACCTGGTCGTTGGGTTAGGGACATATAAACCACCTGTGTGCACCAAGACGTACCCAAGGGCACTGTGTTCAAAGTAAGCTGAGGGTTAGAATCTGTTATAATATGCGATGGGTGTCTACTCACATGATGGTCCCATTCTAAACGACATGTTTGACACACCGAGCAATGATGTGTGCGAGGGGGTTTGATTCTTCCGCCACACTTCCCTCTGTTACACTCAACCACAGCGCCGTCCCCGGAGAAGCACTCGTGGACGTATTGCTTGAACCAGTCCTGTGCGATGGTAGGTTCAACGGCGGGGGGTACGTCGTGGTCCGCTGGCAGCGTCCACAGAAAGAGTATCAAGATGACAATGAATGGAACGATAATAATAGTAAGAAGAATATGAATGGCTAGGATTAAAGGTTTTATGAGTACGGACTTGGATTGTGCGTGCCAGCTCACCAGCGTAGTACGTCTGTTGAGTATGGCAGCCGAGCCACCCAGCTACAGAGCGAAGCCTGCGTTTGAGTGGCACATTTATCGAACGTATATTAGTACCACCTTACCCCCCACTTCAAAAACGGCCACGTAAAGTCCCCAGCTTGTAGATGCGGAGTCTTGGTGTCAACAGCATGAGCACCAAGAGTTCAATACACTGACAGGGAGAATGCCACCACTGCTGGAGGCAGAACCCAGTCTATAATAAGAGAAAAGGACATTTGATTGGATGTCATCGTACAGAACAAATTCTGAGTTTGGGCGAATGAAAAGCGCGGGCGTGTGTGGTCGTCAAGATTGGAAATTTACATAAATGACAGCGGTGTTTAAGCGTTTAAAGAAAAGACCTGCCGGAGACGCAGACTTAGAAAATCAACGATGGCATCCCATCGAAACCAGAGCTATATGATCCTGCAAAGCTATCACCATCGTCACTTTCATAAACGTCATCCGCGTAATCGGGAACCCAATGACGGCCAAAACCAGTGCTGGCCATGAAAGCTTCCATTATGGCGGCAGTGGAAATCGAGTTGGAAGCAATCAACTTGGCTTTATGTCTGTCCATCATCGCGTCTACTCCATCACTGAATACGTGTGTAGTCCCGTCGTCATTAAGGTGCTGATAAAAGCAATCCTTCCCATAGGGACAGAATCGTTTCTCTGGTGGGCTGGCGATAAAATACCTATAAACAACAAACAAGGTTAGGTCTATTCAAAGAGAAAGTCGAGCGTTCAACTTGCTTGCAGGGGATCCTACCCAGGGTAGCCTTGTACCCTCGAACACACCTCTCACGTTCGGGGGAATCTTTGAGAGTAAAACGGCTGGATGGTGTGATAAATTTCGACGGAGCTCGGCATACGGGGCATGTTTTGTTGGTATTCGATAGGACAACATCCATGTCTGGTGAGAAACGGCGGGCAGGGACACAAAATAAAAGTTATGTGGGCTTGCTCCACAGGGCGAATTCTAAAATCTTACCTTTGCCCTGTGATTTTCTCCAATCTTTAATACACTTGGAAAGAAGACAAGTCGGTTACCCGGGAAACCATCCTGAAGGGAATTAGCTCACACTTAAGCAGAAAACATGCGAGCATCCGGCTAAATGTTGTATCAGTTACCACTTCACATTAAACGTATAATAATAAAAACCCACTGAGCAAGCCGAACTGAGTCGGTTCCTCGAAACATATAGAGCAAACTAGCTCCTCGGTCTCTTCGCGCTTTGCCGATTCATTGGTTGATGAGGTCGCCTTCGTGGAAGCTGGCGCGACGTGACGATACCAGCACTGATCTCCACGTCGACAATGACCTGAATTTAGCCATTGGTTAAAGTGATGTAATAACTCATGGTTCAAGTTCAGCGAACCATTGTTATAGAACCGACAAGTTTGGTTCGATTGCTGGGGACTTTGCCCCAGCTCGAGACTGTGAGCATACCGACATGTACTACCGGCGCGGCAGCCACCGGGGTTCGAGAAATATCGGCAGACTGGTCGTGGAGGTCTTGAGGTGTTGTTCATGTGGTGCAAACTCGATAGCGGTGGTTGAATGAAAGGAGAAACGCCCCGCCACAAAGTTAGGGTCCTTATGTAAAGCGAATTGGCAATGGGATGATGCCTTGCGGATAAGGTAAGATCCCACACCTAGGTCTCTTAACCCAAGTTAACTGAGATACCGGAAAGAATCTCAAATCAGATATAATACCATTGTTCACAGGGCTCTCATGATTCCTATATGCGATAGTCTGTATGGCACCGCATGCCGGAGCATATCCGCACGCACGCATTATATGCATGGTGCGGAAGTCCCGCATGGATCTTCAAGCTCCCTCCCCTTTCCCCGATTTTGTGTTGCCCAGCTCCTGACTGTAGCTGCCCTTTTACCTGGAGCACAGTTTCTTTCTTATGACGTCAGACCCCATACGCATATTGCACCAATGCCGCTTTACGTCTACATAATCTCATACATTTTTTTCAGTGTATATATTCACAGCATGTCGCGATCGCTTCAAGATGCCATGAGAACCTGAATTTGGGGTATCAAGTTAGCTACAAACAAAATTTGCTAGCGTCTGAGCTACGAACTGCAGATGGTGTAAGGCCGAGGTCTTTCAACGTTTGGTTGAAATCGGCCCGAGTAAACACTTTGCTGTGATTAAACAATAAGCCTTTGCGTAGATACAGAACACGACGAAGCTAACACTCACCGGGGGAACGTAGTCGCGAAAGTTACTGTTTGAGACGATATCGCCGGATTCTGCGACTCAGCGTAAAGGGCGACTTCGTGCAATGCTGGATAGCATACGGTTAGAAATGCAGAGACGAGTTAAGGCTTGAACGTACTGCTGTCGCTCGCCATCGTTACCACAATAGGTGCGCCGCCGGATGCGAGCCGGATCTGAAGCCTGGTGTTCTTGGCCTCGGAGCTCTTGGCTCCTGGGGCGGCGGCGCTGGCAGTAGTAGAACCACCCACTCCGGCAATGTTGGGCTGTTGGTATTCGCGCCCCTAGAGCCCAAGTTTAAACATACGCTTTCGGCATATGGGGAGATTCATAACATACTTCCCGCAGTGCCTTTTCCTTGGCAGCTTTCTCTGCACGAGCCTTTTTGTCAGCCTCGATTTGTGCACGAATAGCGGCTTTCGCCTTGGCTTCATCAATCTTATCTATATGCAAGGGGTTAAATCGAGCTCTGGTGTTTAGCCTCACACGCAATACCTTGCTTCCTCTGACGAGCCTCCTTTTCGGCCTCTTTAAGCCTCAACTGTTCTTTAATCTCGGACATGTCCTGCCCGCCCTTCCTCCGAATGAGCTCATTCGCCTTTGCCTCTTTCGCGTCTTCGGCAGCTTTGGCCGCGCGCTTCTCCTGCATGCGTGCACGCAGTTCCTCAAGTTTTTGTTTCTTTTCTTCTTCCGTCAGAGGCTTGATCTATTATGGACTCCGGTAAGAATTTATTTAGGTTACGAGTGATTCGCTGCCATACCTCTTCCGTTGATTCCTCAAACTGATCGTGGCCTGATTTTTCGGCATGGAAGTTTGCGAGTGCGGTATCCCGGAATGTCTTCCCGCATTGAGAGCATTTGATAGACTAAAAGGGCAGCAATGCCATCAGAGGCCATCCCAAAAGCCTCTAAGGACTACTCGCCTTGGCTACCCCATCTTCAGGAGCATCTCCTGAAGATGAAGCGGCTCCCGCTGCTCCTCCAAACCGTGCCCGGAGTTCTTCAAGGTCTTCGTCGTCATCCCCACCCCCAGCAGCCGGTCCAGCGGGCTGAGCTGCCGCAACACTTCCTAGATCGGGTACAGGCTTTCCGTCGTTTTCGAGGATGTGGTCCATTGCTGGCTGCAAACCAGCGTGATTCGTTGCCTTTAACGCCCCTGTGTGCGCGGTGACGCGTTGTGCCAGAACCGTGAGGTACAAACTTACAGTCTACGCGATCAGCAGCAAAGCCCATAGCAATCAATTGATCTCTATCCGATGCCATGATAGAATATGCAAGTAAACTACGCGATAAAATGAGGATGTGATTGAAGGAGGTGGCTAAGTACAACGCAAACGCTTCGGCTATTGTAAAAGGCCGAATTTGAAATATTGATATTGTATGAATCTTGCGGTTTGTATTACAGTAACCCACTTGGCAGCATCGTCAGTTGGCGGTGACGCGCCTGAGCCTTTGGGCAGCAGATAGAATGCCCATCGACTACACTAACCAGGTCCAAGAAAATAAACTAACCGTCGATTCCGATCTAGTGAAACAAATACCCCAGCGAGACATTGGAGATAATTACCTGGCGCACTTGACGGGCCAATGATGTTTAGAACGTGGTCATTGAATAGGATTGAAACGAGCACTGCTTCTTACCGAGTGGGCAATAAATTTCAAGTCCATCAGCATTACTTTAGCGTCGTCTACTTCCTAGGAGTCCGGTATACCCGAGTCGCCTGGTGGGCACATAGGGGTATATGCTGTTATTTTTGACGTGTCTCCTAGCACGGACAGAGGGGCCTACGGGATTGAGATATACAACTCTGGTATTCCAAGGACCAAGGTCTGGTTTCCGTGTCGTTGTTGGGACCTGAGCCCCCCACCACTATGGCTCCTGAAGTTAGGGGGAAATGCACCTACCTCTAGGGCAGAAGTGCTGAGCGGAAAAGGTTGGGACTGAGGTTGGGGTCCAGTTCTACCCGATGAGTAAGCGCCAATGTAGCAAGTGATGCCGAGCGCCAACCACCTGTCTCTCACTTCCTCGTCATGAATCATGCTGGGCGGTTACCGACTAGCCTGGGGATCTTTCGAACTTGCTCGCATAGCTTGAGAACCTCTCAGAACTTATTTCCCAAAAGACCCCTTTCATTTTCGTCAAGAAAGCCCTTCCCTCGCCACGATTACCATGGGCACCGACAGAACCCTCACAGCCTGGGTGGTGGCCGCCCGGTGCAGCCAAGTTTCACGGAGGGGCTTGCGATGCCGTCCCTGATTCGTCCTACTCTTGTGAGCTTGCCGTCACTACGGCTTGAATTGCATTGATCGTGCTCTTAGTTTGCCGTCGGCCTCTCTGGGCTTGCGTATTATGCGGCCGGCACGGCCACCAACCGAGATACACAATTTTGGGCCGAAAAGCTTGGCGCTGGGCAGTGGTGGAGAGGGCTCACAATTCCAGGAAGTCCCGAGCTTCAACGCGCCCGCTTGCTTGACCTAAAATATGTGAGTGTATGGAATATAAGTGGAGGGTATACCTCAACCGACCCTAGCACAGAGACTCACAGAGACCTTGACCTCTCTACGAGACAATACTACTATGCTCCCTATGACTGTTCGTCAATTCGTCAATAGAGGTGCCTATATTGCGGCCAATAATTGGCTAGGTGCAGGCGAAGGACGCCGAACCACAATGATGATTACCTGTGAGTTGATTAATGTTGTCATACCTCTACTAAGCTTTATCAAAGTCATTACGTCTCATTAGCTTTGTGTGCTACCGTCTTCATCGCCTGGCAAATTCCACTACTCCGGCCTATCATGAACCGTCATTTCCTACACGACCCTCTCTCTGGTCGATTCCATACCATGGCTACTAGTATATTCAGCCACTCAGCGTTTATGCATTTGGCTTTCAACTCCTTGGCCCTTTTATCATTTGGTTCGTATTTACGGTCATATATATTAGGTTGAATTTGCTGACGGTGGCTCCAGGAACTGCCATGAGCTCTGTGTTGAAGAAACAACAAGCATCCGCACCCTCTGGTATGCCAGAATCTACCAGCACGTATCATTTCCTTGCATTCTTCTTGAGTGGTATGGTGTGCCCTTTTATCCCCACCTGGCGACCCACTAACTCGGACATGCATAGCTGGACTTTTCTCTTCCTACGTCTCTCACATCGTGTCAACCCGTATACGGCTACCAATCCTTCTTCGAACACTTCTGGCCTCACCGGTTAAAGCCGACATTACCCCGGCCGCCGCGACAAGCATGACAATCGCACCATCGCTTGGCGCATCCGGGGCCATTTACGCAGCAGTGACGGCATCTGCCCTCGCGTTCCCCGACGCAAACGTGTCTCTTATATTCCTTCCATTTGTCTCCCTCCCAATCGGTGCTGGCGTTGGCGGGATGGTCTGTTTGGACATTATAGGCATCATCCGTGGTTGGAGGTGAGTGGGCTCCAATTAGTGCTTACTGCGCAATGTTATAGCTATCTGGTGTAGAATGTTCGACCACTGGGCGCATTTAGGAGGCGCAATATTTGGAGTCGCTTACTACAACTATGGAGCCAACTTTTGGGACTGGGTCAGACGGCATACGCCTGGTTCTCATCCCATCCCTCTCGAACGGGCACCACCGTCTTCGTACGTTCGGTGATTAAGTTATGTTTTATGTAGCTATCGCGCATACACACCCCCATCTCAATAGAATTTACATAGAATCATAGAGTCCATGAGCTGAGCATGCCCACTGATAGTTGACAGACTTCATGACGTATAATCACGTGAACGCGCTTCCCACTCAGGAGTCGGGTCGGCTGGCAGCGTTAGCCGCCTCAATATTCCTGACTTAACCTCAGTTCCTCCCAGTAGTCCCACGCTCCCAGACAACAGCAACATACCCCCTATACCTTGCTGACTCCCATGCCCCATAGAAAAGTCAAAATAAGCACCAGGCTCAAATCCGCAGCTGGGGAAGACCTGACACTGAAGCCAGAGTCCGCGACGTAGGTAATGTCACCAATCATCACGCACTAAATATGCTACTGATGCTTTTTTCGCTATACAGAGCTTTAATG
>WSLN01000161.1:0-26454 GCA_019677355.1 Ceratobasidium sp. 370
TCGCCCCGCCCGTGGCACCACCTGCCGCTCCGCCCACTACCTCCTCTGTCACCTCCTCTGTTGTCGCGCCTATCGTCCCCCCAACCTCCCGTACAATGGCAACGGCGCTGACACCTTCTCCCACCAATTCGTGGGGGGCGCCTGCCCCCATCAGCCCTAACACGTACAAAATATGGAGAGCGTCAATCGCCCGCGCCAAGTTGTGGTCCGGCACTAGCCCCTACACCAAAATGATCGACGACGCTGCTTATAAACCCAAGCCCGCTCCCCCGATTGGGACGATCGTTGAAAGCAGTGGAGAAGGCATTGCCCGGGCTGAAAAGGCACTGTACGCATCGCTCAGCGTTAGACCCGTAGAAGAACGGATATTTTGGACCATGCCTCCTGACCATGATGAGCGAGTGCGGAATAGAATAAAGAGTGTAGACGCAATGTCACGGGAGCTTGCGCTGTACGGAGTAAGGCTTTTCTCTTGTCCTATAGAGTGATCCTCACCCCAACTCCTATACAGCTCGATCAATATCTGGCCTACGGCATCAAAGGGGCCATTATGACCAACGCGGGGTATCATGTTCCCGAGTGGCCTGAAAGCCCAGCCTATGATTGGATTGTGCGCTCCAGCTACCTCCCTACCCCGGATTGAGACTAATGTCTCGCCTCAGACATTTGATGACGCTCGCAGGACAGGCGATAAGACTCTCCAAGAAAGCATTGCTTATAGGTGCGGGTTTCTTTTGCAGTGCCTAGTTTAAATCTCACGTTGTCTTTTTTCAGTGACCCCGGCTTGACAACGATTGTTTTCATATTCCTAGTGTCACGTTCAGGCGAAAGTATGGCTATATGGCGCCGCAAGTTTACTGTACCAACAAGCGAACGGTTGCGGCGTGATTTAGACTTGAGGAAAGCTGCCTTGGAGGCTCAGAAACGTGGGCAAATCTACCAAATTGATCTAAAGTAGGTCTCGAGATGTTCAATGTTTTCAAACGCTAATATCTTACCCCCGTGAAGTCCACCCATGATGGTTACAGACGATTTGGTTGTTGTGGTGCCAGCGAAAAAGAAACGACGCAAGTTCCCGTGGTTCAAGGTCGACTGGGGGAGGTCATCGTGAGCTTTACGGACGAATCTAAGGATAATTTATGCACGATTTCCTGCTTGTATGCGAATGCTTTAGTTTACTGTCGAAGATACAGTGTCGTGTAGCTAGATGCCCTGTTGTGTTTTCTGTCTGCGATGTTCAATATAGCATTTAACTCGTTCCTCCTTAGACAGTGGAGCAAACAAACAAACTCAAACCTTACCCCGCACTCTTTGGTGACGTTGCGCACGTGCGTATACGGAACAACCACGACCACGGTCATGATAAGCCTGTGAACTACGCCTCACACTATCTCACAGGTTCGCTATCTTCTTGCTATTAAACTCGCTTGACTTGAGCTCAGGGTGGGACTGGTCTAATCCAGCAAACCATCCAGCAAACATGGCTTTTAATGCAGATGAGCCTCATAAACAGGAGATCAAGCCAACACCATGGACCTATTTCTTTGTGCGGTGAGAAATCATGTCCGGGCCGGTACTTTTGTATGTCTCATCATGACTGGCTCCTGTTTGCTAGGTTGCTCTTCAAGGTGGCGTCACCCTCAATTGCTCAAACATTCATCTCACCTGACAAGCCACCCGGTTCCAATTAGTTTGTTCTCAAAGTGTTTTATGGAACGATAGTCGTGGAGAATGAACATTTTATCCCTCGTGATGGCGAAGCTTGGTGAGCCTCTGATTTTGGTCGATATCTTGCGGCCTTTTCTAAAAGAGTTCTTGGACCATAGCATCGTTTGCGCCAACCATAGCAACTCACTGACGGATGCTCTGTGCGTTTTTTTGCCCATTTATCGAGTATGATGAACTCATCAAATTTTAAAGCGTTCTTGTTTCGTCCATTTCGTCCAAGGTACGTTTGAACTAGCATGTCTAAACCCTCCTTACCACGTTTATGTAGAAACGCAACTTGATACGGCTGACAGCCAAAGATACACAATTTGGCAGACCAACATTTCAATCGTGGCTCATTGAGAGCGCGGGTACTCTACCCATCAAGCGACGCAAGGACCACGCCGAAGGCGAAGTGGACAACTCAGTCGTCATGGAGTCGCTGGTGAGAGCGCTGGAAGAGGGCGACGCAATTTGTTTGTTCCCAGAAGGGATGAGCCGGTATCACCCCAGTGTGGCTCCGTTGAAGACCGGAGGTATGCCAAGGTTCTCTTAGAAGATTGAATATCTTACTGACTTTTGACTAGTTGCTAGAATTGCGTCTGATGTTTTAACCAGGCAAAAAGACAATCCAGACTTTAAATTGACTTTATTGACATGCTCCATTACATACATGTGAGATTTAAATATATCAATTCGTCAACCTGCCAGCTAACATAATAACGTAACGACCTACAACTAGGCACCGACAACATTTTCGAAGTGACGTGTTAGTATCATTCAACCCCCCACTACAGCTGAGCCCCAAGGTTCCTGCAATTCTATATCTGTTGATGGTAGGCTAACTGAACACACTCCAGACTCACGATGGCCTCTTAAATTGTCCCCCGAATCAACCAGAAACAACACAACACGCCGTGCGCTCCCTTACCACGTTCCTCTACGACCAAATCACGCAAGGGACTATCACGGCTCCCTCATGGAAGGTTATCAGAACCGCCAAAGCAGCAGCGAGGATATATGTGCCTCTTGGAACAGGCATGGGTCTCGGTGATTGGGTCCGTGTGGTTGGACGTTTCGCCAGCGAGGACGGCTTTGGCGGCGTTGGTCAACAGCGAAGCCGGAAGCCAAGCCTTATTAGGTCATCCACGGGAAATCCTGAACTGGCTGGCGTTGAATGGCAGCCTAGTCCGATGATAGACGGAGACACTGTCCCGCCCGAACAGTCTGAAATCCCCCCCGCCAGTGATGAGTTTGTGGAGAGTTTGAGCAATGATGTTCAGGTACGTGGCCGCACTCTAGCGCAAATGACGCTTATATGCACATGTGTTCGCAGTTGTACCAGAGCCACCTTGAACGACTAGGGCTGAAGGACTTTCGGGTACTCCAATATTCGACTTTGTCGCGCCGACGAATCATCGTTCGAATTTTGACCCGCATTCCTCTAGCCGCTGTGCTCGGTGCATTGGCGCTTCCTGGGCTGGTTCTATGGCTTCCAGTATTCTTCACCGTCTCCTACTTCACGAAGAAGCACAAACAGACCGGCCCCGTTTGGGATACGTATGACGAAATCTCGCAAACGAAGCTCATATATGGCCTTGCGGCGGGCACAATCACTTGGCTAGTTTGCTGTCTTGTCACCCTTCCTTTCACACCGATCACGGCAGCCGCAGTCCCGGTGATCATGTGGATGGCGCTGCGGTGGACTGAAGATTTAGTCGCAAGCGTACGGGCGACTACTGCTCTCACGAGACTCCTTCTCATTGGGAAACCCGAGATGAGCAAAACGCTGTTGTGGCGCGAGAATATCCACGAACGTGTCATGCACTTGGCTACTGGGCGCCTCGGCTTGCCCGCAAATCCCGAGGCATTCTTCTCAACTCAGAGCTCGCCAGGACCACGGTGGGATACCAAGGGAGGTGCGGACAAGGGCCGAACACAGGGACTTTGGGCCAGAGGGACGCGTTATTTCTCGTTGCGCCGACGGAGGAAACGTGACTGGAACGAGACAATGCGGTGGTACGACCAAACTTATTTGCCAGAGGACGAGTCGTGAGGGTTTGACCGAGGATGCAATCACACGCCGGACGAACTCAGTTGCAGCCAAGCACCGACTTCGACGGCCGGATTGTGGACCGTGTGGCGAGCTTGCTGTATGGCTTTGTGCCCGTCTGCCTTGTCTTCCATCTATAAATCCATCTAGCACGATGTCTAGTTTTGTACACTCGTGCTTGTTTACAAGCCGTCCTTGACTTTCTCCGAAGAATGAGGTGTTCAATACCGAGCGTGAACGATCCAAGCCGATCGATTTCTTGTGTGGGTGTAATATTGAGGTTGCAGCTCATGTTTGGGCTAGTTTCCCACGGTGGCTCCTAAGATCAGTGCGTCCTTATAATATGCCAGACTACGACCATCGCACACGACCGACGCCCAGCCCGCCTCAGCTGCTAGCCCCGCCTGGCAGCATCGGATTAACTCTTGTAAGCTTGAGCTCTACGGCGGGAGGGTTCAATATTGATACCCGGCTATCAGAATAAAACCTTGTCCGAGCCCCCAGCCACAGCCCCTCGTACCGTGAGCCGCCCTGGCTTAACCTCGACCAGTTCGTTGTCCTACCCTTTTGATTAGGCCTCGATTCCGCCATGGCGCCGGTAGAACCGACCAAGACATCATCGATCCCTGAAGCGACTCGCAAGGTGTTGGATGGCATCGAGGCGTCCTTCTTTCTCAGCGAGGCCAAGATCAAGGCCATCGGAGAAAAGTTCATTGCAGACTTCCGGACTGGATACAGCAAGTATGGAGAAGCCATGGCCATGATTCCCACGTTTGTGACCAGTGTCCCGAATGGGACAGAGACAGGGTACGTGGATATATGCAAGGTCGATTTTCCTCGCGAAACTCGATTTGACCCTGCTACAATAGAACATTCCTTGCAGTCGATCTCGGCGGAACTAATCTGTATGTTCTCCCCTAAGAAGCTCTGTAGAGCATTTAGCTTATATCTTCTCAGGCGTGTCTGCGAAGTTGTGCTGTACGGCAATGGCAAATTCGACCTCCGAGCACAAAAGTTCAAGGTCTCGACGGATCTCAAAACTGGCACCGCAACCGCCTTGTTCGGTGAGTAAAGTTGGCCTTTTATTCAGCACCTAGTCGTCACGGCCACTCCACAGACTACATTGCCAGCTGTGTAGACGCTTTCGTGAACGAGTCGCGTCACGCAGCAAATGTCGAGGATGATGTGTTGTCCCTTGGACTAACATTTAGGTAATCCACGTTTAGCAGGTTGCTTCTACACTTCTAACTGCCCAAACACAGTTTTCCCGTCGAACAAACGGCTCTCAACAGGGGTAAAATTCTCACCTGGACCAAAGGTTTCTCCGCAACTGGTGCGGTTGGCAATGACGTCGTTCAACTGTTGCAAGACGCGCTCGATCGCAAGAACTTGCACGTCAAGTGCACGGCCTTGGTGAACGATGTGAGTCCCTTGTTCCAAACACCCACGCACTGTTTGTATTTCATGCATCTATAGACCGTCGGTACCCTTCTCTCGCACGCCTATGTTACTGGCAGCTGTCTCTTGGGGGCTATCTTCGGAACCGGCACAAACGGAGCCTTTGTGGAGAAAACATCTAGCTTTACAAAGTTGGGCAATACGCTTTCTGAGGTCAACTCGGATGTCATGATTGTGAATACGGAGTGGGGTGCGTTTGACAACCAGGTAAGTCACCTTCATGGATAACTTAAGCGATGCTTCAACTTGTATGTTAGCGTACGGTTCTTGATGTTACTCCGTTCGATAACAAACTAGATCGCGAGAGCATTAACCCGTAAGTAGATCCTTCCAAATTTACTAAGCCGTATCTCATTATACCTTTAGCCGGTTCCAATGCTTTGAGAAACTTATTTCGGGAATGTGTAAGTACTCCTGTGTATATCAAGACGTGTGACTTACATTCGGTGGTAGACCTCGGAGAAATTACGCGCAACATCTTGCTCTATCTTATCGACAACAACATGCTCTTCTCCGGACGCTCCACTCCAGAGCTCAACAAACACTATGGCCTCGATTCTGCGCTCATGTCTGCAGTCGAATCAGACACGTCTGCGGATCTTAGCGGGGTGCGAGAAACCCTGATCACCGAGTTGAAGCTGGAGGAGAAATGGATCAAGCGCTCTGACCTTGAGATCGTACGATGGGCATGTCAGTGTGTCGGCACTCGTGCTGCGCTGCTGAGCGGTGTGGCAGTAGCTGCTACCGTGAGGCAAACCGAAGCCAAGCCCCCAATCTCTGTGGGCATCGACGGAAGGTAAGCATGCTTCCCAAACTGCTTCCTGTTTTATCATTAATCGTGCGCAGTCTGTTCGAGTTTTATCCCAACTTTGAGCAACGACTACGCAAATCACTTAGGATCTTGGTCGGCCAGGAACTCGAAGAGCAGATCAAGATTGGACGTGCCAAGGACGGGAGTGGTGTCGGAGGTATGCCGGTTGGTTTTGCGTCCACATGCTGGAATGCTTACCACCACCCGCAGCCGCCTTATGCGCACTTTTGGCGACTAAACAGGCGGCCAAATCATGAGGCGGATTGAAGATGCTTTCCCCTTTAGCCCGCTGTTGTATCATATTAACCATGGTCTTAAATGAAGGTCAAATGAAACAATCCGTTCGTACCAACAATGCCTATGATGTCATGCGTATATCAGGGTACAGTATTTCGGGTACGATAAGGCAAGCCATTGGTTTCTTGCGCGAGTGTTCCGCTCCGAGAGGTAGAAATTACCTTTGTGAACCGGAAGAGGACTGGTCGCTTGGCGCTTGGTGTTCCTCGTGGATCTGCGACAAAGCTACCCACCACCACTCATCTGGAGCAGGGTGGCCATTTGTGGTTTTGATACTTACCGTACCTAACGATACCTTACTAGTAAACACTCAAGTTGCGACGATGTTACAACTGATCGCGAGCGGTTTTTGCTGACTGCGTGCTTTTTGGCCCAACGCGAGAGTTCACTGGTCTGTGGCTAGCCCATTAGGAGAGTTCCTTTGACCTGTCAGTCGCCTATCTTTTCCATTTCTCCTGTGCCTCGTGCGTAGGATGGGTTGGATCACGGGGCGCTCATTCTCGAACTATCCCTTACAAGTGCTCGTGCCTCGCCGCAACCAACGACGAATATCATCTGATCGCCTCCAGGCCCGGCGCGGAAGGCTCCGTCGACCACACCAGAAATCTATATAGCATACCCAGGGCCACCGGTGACCAACCAGCCAAACCTCCCCCGAGTCAACCACCATGCCCGCTTCAACCCTCCTCGAGATCAAGCCAACTCCCATCGCCCACTATGCTGGCTATCGGCAGGTGCTACGCGCCTCGTTCCGCGCTGGCGTCCCCCGGCCGATCGAGTACCGCCAAAAGCAACTTGCGCAACTCGCGTACATGTTCCAGGACAACACCCAGCGATTCACCGACGCGCTCTACCAAGACCTCGGCAAGCCCGCGCTTGAGGTCTACATGGCCGAGATCGGCGCGGTAGTTAATGGTGCGCTCAAGTCAGCTCGCGAGGTGAGCGAGTGGGCCGCGCCCACTGAGGTCCAGACGGACGACATGTGGAAACCGTTTGCCCCGCGCATTTACAAGGCTGCCAAAGGCGTCGTCCTCGTTATCGGGTACGCCCAGGTATTATTTCTATACCAGGGTCGCGTACTGATCCAGGTTTTGTCTAGGCCCTCCAACTACCCATGCATCTTGACAATGCAGCCTCTTACGGGTGCCATCGCTGCCGGATGTTGTGCAGTTGTCAAGCCAAGCGAGCTTACTCCTGCGTATGCCAACCTTCTCGCCGAGCTTCTTCCTCAATACCTTGATCCCGTAAGCCATCTCTCTCGTACCACCAGCTTAGACTTTCATCCCAATTCCACCCCAAGGCATGCTACCGAGTTGTGAACGGGAGCGTTCCTGAAACCACCGCACTGCTGGAGCTCCAATGGGATCATATCTTCTACACCGGGTCCGCAACCGTAGCGAAAATCGTTGCCACTGCTGCTGCGAAGCACCTGACCCCATGCTCGCTCGAACTGGGAGGTAAATGCGCGGTGGTGCTAGATCCGAATGTGCCAGCCGACGACCCCGAGTATGTGCTTCGTGCTGCACGCCGCATCATGTGGGGCAAGGTCCAACACGCTGGCCAGGTGTGCATTTCGGCGGACTACATGCTTGTCCACGAGAGCCAGGTCGACGAGCTGGTTGCTGCTTTTAAGACAGTGTAAGCGTGTGTCTGCTGAGGCGTGCCAGGAGCAACTAACTGGTTGCTTGGATAGTCTGAACCAGTTCTATCCCGACGGAGCTCTGGCCGAGTCTGCCACCTACTCTTCAATCCTCAACTGCGCACACCTGGCCCGGCAACAGAAACTGCTCACCGACACCAAAGGCAAGATTGTCATTGGGGGTAAGGTTGACGAAACAAGACTCAAGGTAGAACCCACCGTCGTTATTTTGGACGATCGCCAGGACGTCTTGATGCAGAGGTAAGGTTCGTGCTTGGTATTCAAGTCTGTCGAGCTAAATTAGCCGAATCACATTAGTGAGATATTCGGACCCATCCTCCCAATCATCCCAGTCAAGGATATGGACGACGCTCTCAACTTTATCAACGACCTGTGTGTCCCCCAATCTATTCCTCATCTCCGCATTCACTAATGCACCTTAGGCCCCACGCTCTGTCCCTCTACCTCTTCTCTGCCGACTCTGCGCTCAAGAACAGGTTCATCAAAGAGACGCTCTCTGGATCGATCATATTCAACGACACTTTCCAGCAACTCGCTGTCACTAACCTTCCGTTTGGTTGCGTCGGGGCGAGTGGGTATGGGTACCAGGGCGGCAAGTACACTTTCGACGGCTTCACTCATTTGCGCAGCTCGATAGATGTTCCGAAGGAGTAAGATATTTTTACAGTCCCAAGTCCTCTTGGGCTCATTTAACTTTCTTTGCGTTCCTAGGGCTGAGCCTCATCTCACAATCCGCTATCCCCCATATACTGTGAGTGTACCGGCGTTATGTGTCTTAGACTAGCACTGGATAATTGTTCGGGTGTAGGAGCAAACTGCAAACATCTTTGCGGGTGCCATAAAACAACCCAACCCATACGAGCGAACACCACCTAGCACGTTGTCTAATGACGCCGGGAAAGCGGTGGAGTCTGATGGGAACGAGGCGCCCAAGGCGCCCAACTGAATGATGCTCAACATAACAACACCCTGGCTAAAAATAAAAGCCCCCTCCCCTAGTTTCTTACCCCGGCCAGTGTCTCAATGCCTATTCAATACTGTATAACGAAAGCTTTCTCGTTGTTAACTTTAGCAATTGGGAACTCAATAGATTAAACTACAACTACAATGTCATAGGAAAGCAACAAAGGACGGATGAACATGTATCTCACTCGTACAACATATCTATGCACCAACGTATAGCAAGGACTGCACACTCGATTGTTGGACTGCTCGCAGGAATATCTCAACCGGGTCGAGATGCTGCGTCTCGGACTGCAGCCAGACGCGACGCACGAAGCGCCGCAGGGTCTGTAGCGCGGTGGCGGCTCTTTCGAGCAGCGGGGAGTGGCGCGATTGGTTTTGAGATTGCAGAGGCAATGGATGCTGGGGTGGTAGAAAATGGTGAGGTGGGCAGTGTGGGATAGGGTTGTGGTGCTTACTTTGTGCGGCGGTCGCTGTGGTGTTTCGTGTGTCATCTGTCGCGAAACCCGGGATGTGAAGATCATAGTTTCGCTCTGAGGTGTATGGGTTAGCCTTGAAAGAATGTCAAGTCTATGGGGCGCTCACCAAGATGGAGCTGTAGATCTTTGACCTCAAGCGTGTCAGAGCCTCGATGCTTGGCCACACGACACGCAAATTGGGTCACTGAATCGATGAAGTCATCGGCTGCCTGCAACAAAAACTGTGGTAGTAGAGAAATTAATTGTCGCGGAACACCACCGTTAAATGGGTTGCTTGCCTGCTCTGCATCTTCGTCGACCTTCACATCTGGTTCGAATCCGTAGACAAGCTCTCGTAGCACTCGGCGGGGGACCGGGGCGGGACCAGGCTGAGCAGGATATGAGGTAGGGGTATACTGTGGGAGTATTTGGTTGGCAAGTACGGGCATAGGTCGATTCCATGACTGTTGTGTGGTGGGATACTGTGTCGCCGCCGTCGTCGTCGTTGCAGGTTTTGCTGTGGTAGTTTGCGCAGTGGTAGCGGGCTAGGATGCCCCCATCGTGAGATCTGTAGCTATATCACTAGTATAGCTAAATACCTGTGGAGTTCCCGCGGGTCGAGGTGGCGCGTTCGTCGCTGCTGGCCGCGCAGCGTTTGCGCCGGCAGCACTTTGTTGACCAGCTGGAGCGACAATTCCCGCAAGCGTTTTGAGCTAACCCACCCGACGCGTAAGCACCTCGCACACGATAAAAGCGCGTACGACGTACCTGGGCCATCTGGCTCTCCGTCAAAGTGCCCTGCTTCGCTAGGTTCATAATCTGAGTCATATGGGGCGCCAGGGCTGCCGCGATCTGCGCCGAGTGTGTCGCCGACGCCGGCGCCCTAAGCAAATTCGTGAGGTTTGCTTGGATCGTGTTGAGCGAGGGAGTGACCTGCGCGGCTCCTGTCGCAGGCGTTGAGCTCGTCGCAGCCGGCGAGCTCGCTGCCGCGATCGACCGCGGTGCCGCTGCTGGGGTCGGCTGGTGCAGTGTGCCTGTCGTAGCGTTTGTTGCTGGCTGGGTGTTGGTTTCTTGCGACATACTAACACCGCCCGAGAGTGAAAGAGTCGAGTCCAAACAACAGAGACTTTGTTTCAAATTCCCCGTAAGCGCTTGATTGTTGCGTGCTCCCCACCACATCCACCTCTGTCCACATCCATCTCCATCTGCCTGCTATCCCAGCATGTTGGGCAAATTATTCCGCTTGGGTATCGACGCCGTGCTGATATCGGCATTTCTCGCTGGAGTACAACGATCTACCGGCTTGACGTAAGTCGCAATCCCGGTTCATTAACCCTAGCTCACCCGGCTCAATGCTTGTGTATCAGCCCTGCCATTGGGAGAATTCGCAACAAGGACTTGCGTCGTGAGTACTCCCGAATATGCCATACGCTTAACCCCTTACGCCGCTGCTGGTAGAACTTGTCCGATCGTACTTGGAATTCGGAGGTATGTATTATCGTATGCTGGTGTGCTACCGAATGGGATCAATTCACTCACCGTCGGTCTATTTGAAGAATACACATTCGACTTTGCAGTAGTTGTGTTAGGGGTGAGTCGCGTGTGCTTGTATCTCTAGCTTGCAGCTAAATGCGGGTATAGCGCTCCGAGTATTTCGAGAGGAAGCGTTGAGTTGTTCTCTCGCGTGCGAGTAACGCAAGTAGTTATTTGGATCTCAGCGTCACGAACAAGCGCAGCACCTTGATCATTGCACTGGCCACTGATCGGTTAGGCAAGCTGCCATGGTTATTTTGGGCCTCATGTGTTACCACCAACTCAATGAAAGCACTTTTGCGAGCGAGAGTACAGTTATGCATTCATCCTAGGAAATTAAACACAAAGAAGTGCAATACTATAGATCCCAGGCAAAAGTCGGCAAACGCTCTAAGGTGCAAGTTCCAGCATTATTAGGTGACAGCGCAATGAGGATGCGTACCGTTCAGGCGACACATCCTTGAAGTGTGTACGGTTTTCCGGGTTTACTTGGGACCGCAGCGATGCAGTCAGGACGAATTGCCCGATGGTGCTGCCAAAGCTATAATAGTCCGTTTTAGCCATGGGAACGATAGGTACGTGGCGGCAGAGGCGCATGGGCGGCTCAGCATGTCACTTACCCAGCCAAGAACGCGTTGAAGGGGAAGTTCGATACCAGCACACAGTGCAGAAACTGCACAATTCCAGAAACCATGATGAAGACCAGGAAAGCATCAATCAGCTTCAGGCGGTCAGGCGTGTCGTTTTGATAAGACCTCCACAACTGCTGGAATGCAGAGGTCGTGGAGGAAACACCAGTCTGTGTAACGGGTATTTTTTTGGGAGGCATAGCGCGGGTGAGAGTTGGAGACAAGTGCTGCGCTGTGCAGTCGACGTGGTGGGCAACGCACGTGATCGATCAAGTCCCTGTCGGCGGTAATCATTTATTTCAGCATATTTTCGCTCTTGCTCTGATCACTGACTTTTGCTCCCGGTCTCGACTAGGTGTGCTGGCCAGACGTCGTGCTAGCCTCTGGTTGTGAGACATCATGATGCGATATCTAGCTCGCACTCTGTGTGCCTCGACAAGCGTGAGCTCAACTTGCCGGGCCCCAAAATGCGTGGGTTGGGCTGCAACAAGGCAATTACACCAGCGGAGAGCTTTAGAATACCCCATAGAGGACGGTCTCGGCGACTTCCTCACTCCAGAGGGTCTCAGAGTGATCGCGGTGGATTGGCAGGAGGGATTACTGGACAGACTGAACGAAGAGGTCAAAGGTGAGCGGTGTCGACGGGATGCAGTGAGTAATTTAGTCACACGAACTCTAGACACCGAGCTTCAGGAACAAAGCGTTGTTCAGACTGTAATCAGTACTGCCGCTCAGAAAAGTAATAGCCTCGCATTTATGTACGCTAGCCAGGCGTTGAATAATAGCTTTTTCCTGGACAACCTAGTGAGCACGATCTTCGAACCTTGCATACAACTATTAACTAGGAATTACGCTTCTAGAAGCCTCCAGCTGGCAAGGCCTCACACGAAGACGAGATCTCTCCCTCTCTCAGCCAGCGTATCGCCACAGATTTTGGCACAGTTGGTCACTTGAAGTCCACTATGTCCGCCGCGGCTCTGGGGATGAGTTCCTCCGGGTGGATCTGGTGTGTTCAAGACGCTTACGGAGCTCTAGGGATCGTTCCAACGTTCGGGCATGGTACTATTCTCGTCCGCAACCGGGCGCACCATTCGCCGTTCTACGCTCCCGTTGTGGGTGAAGTATCCGACCCCCGGACTCCATCTCCTACAGACCCTCCTCCTGCGGCATCTCCGGCCTCTGGTGCCCCGGCGCGTCGCGTACCAGGCGGACTAGGCAACAAGTCGCACACGCAAACGCGGCCAGTCACAACTCAAGTGCCAGCCTACAATTCAGGAGGAATCATATCCAGCTCATTAATCATCGACTTTACCAAAATCGGCAGCGTTCTCAACCCATTGTTCTGTATATCCGTCAACGAGCATGCGTGGGTGTCGAGCGGGTACGGTGTATGGGGCAAAGAGGAGTACCTTAGGAAATTCTGGAGCGTATTGAACTGGGCAAAGGTCAGCACTACGAGGGATTACTGGGCGAGCACGTCTCGTCAATCAATGTAACATGTTGACACCCACATTGCACATTATTATAAGTTAACCCTGCTCAGCTAAAGATTGAATTTATAAGTTTGGTGACCGAGGACCCTGTGTGAAATCCAATCAGCCAAGGACACCCCAACTGAACTCCCACCATCCCAGCATCCTCTCTATGCCGCCGTCTCCAGCGCGAAGGCCCGGAGTCCCTCGCTTTGCGTGGTATCTTTACCAGGACTTTCTCAACGCTGCCTCGCAACTCAACTTCTCATTCTCGCCGTCCGTAACGTTCGCCAAGTTCCGTACCCACAAGTTCACCTGGGCTGAAATCGCAGAATATGCATTCCTTACTGTTCTCGCGACCTTTTGGCTGACGATTATGACCGCGCCGCCCTTTCCTTATAAACTTCTCATCCCGACATTATATGTCACTGGCTTGATAATCCCATTCACCAGCCAATTCCTCGTTCCCGCCACCCCGGTGCTTGCCTGGGTCATCACCTTCTTCTCTTCGCGGTTTATACCACCAGAGTGGCGGCCATCCATCTCGGTCTCGCTCCTTCCCACACTGGAGTCTGTTCTGTATGGCGGTAACATATCCGACATCCTCACTCGGTATACCAACCCCGTTCTTGACGTCCTCGCTTGGTTACCCTACGGTGTCATCCATTTTACTGCGCCGTTCGTGGTCGCTGCTGCGCTCTGGCTGTGGAGGGGCAACGCTGGGAAGGGAAACAACGAGGCCTTGAAGTTTTGGGCGCGAGCGTTTGGGTACATGAATCTGGCTGGGGTAATTATCCAGATCATTTTCCCGTGTGCTCCTCCATGTGAGTTCCATGCAAACATAGCAACATCTTAGTAACTGATTCTTGTTTGAGCTAGGGTACGAACTTATATATGGCCTGACCCCCGCCAACTATTCGATCCGTGGGTCTGCGGGCGGTCTGGCGCGCATTGACGCGCTTTTCCACTCCAATGGCTACGCGAATACGTTTTCCGCATCTCCTGTCGTATTTGGAGCCTTTCCAAGCTTGCATTCAGGCTGTGCAACCATGGAGGCGTTGTTCATTAGCCACTTTTTCCCAAAACTTCGCCGGTGGGCTTTTCTCAATTGAGGTGGATCGCAACAAACAAACTAACGAGTGAACCAGATACATTTGGTGTTATGCGGCCTTGCTGTACTGGGCTACCATGTATCTGACGCATCATTACTTGATCGATGTGGTCGGCGGGACCTGCCTAACGGTGTTCGCCTTCTATTTCTTCCTCCCACCAACCCTGCGCACACCGTACGACTCTCCCTCGCCTTTTGCCTCGACAAAAATGAGTTCGGTGTTCGCCAACGGCGCTTCAGGCCAAGGTCATACCGGGACCGGGCGCGGCGGCCGATCTAAACACGAGCAATATGACGAAGAGCGCGGGCCATGGCGCTCCGGCTCGCCAGCGTCATCTTCTGGCTCACGTCATTCTGGGGATGGCGAGGCTGGTCCCTCGTCACAAACCCCCACTTCTAGTATGCCGTTCCTTTCTCGCGGGTCGGGGGCAGGACGACCCTCCAAGAATCAACGTGCACACCGACACACCGCGTCTATCGCATCTTTAATACGCGCGGATGAGCGGGTAGACGAAGGGTGGAGCCCAATTGGGGCGACCGTAAACGGAACACCGAGAACGTTTGCGTTCCCGCCGTCGAGCCGGAGGGTGTCAGAGGATGTGCGGGGTAAGGAGCGAGCAAGACAGGTAGACTTGGGGGATATTGGACATTCCAGAGGGGAGAGTTACTCTCATGCTATTGGAGAACTGGTGCCACCTGTGGGTGACCCCGAGGTGACCGGCAGGGCTAGCCCTCGCATCAGGTCGCCTCAAATCGGTTCGGTCGATCATTAAGTAGAGTGGACATGTTTTGGTTTGGAATTGCCGGTCATAATACATATCTAATCCTAAGTAACAATTTGCTTTGCCCGAGGTGGTTGCATTATAGAACGGCCGACGCACATTCAATCAGCTCCACGCTATGAGTACGTCGTGCTAAGGCTCGTGTCGTGGAGCACAAAATGTAAGCACCCCGCCCAGCCCCCGTTGGACGAAACGAACCAACATCGCAGAAAACACATAGCTCCCTGAGGTACCATGCTTGGCTACGACACTTGATAGGCAACACGCGTCCGATTGGGGGCTTGGCATGTGAGGCCGAGCTGAGCCCGGGGTGCTCACACTTGAATCAGTTATAAAACCAAGTCTGTAGCTGAATCTCACCCCCTTCACACCCCGCTTGGAGGCTTGTTCGGCCAGACACACTCCTATTCATGTCGCGTTTACCGGCGCCAGAGGCTACCCCCAAAATTGTATCGGGCTTGTATGAGGACATCCTCGACGCCGTCTCAAAGCTTAATTTCTCAACATCCCCTTCCGAGACTTTGGTTAGACTTCGCAATCGGAAGTTCACCTGGGCCGAAATCGCTGAATATGCCTTTCTCGCTACCCTCGCAGTGCTTTGGCTTACACTTATGCCTATCATACACCTCTTGCTCAAACCACCATTCCTACTTCTATGCGTTGCCCTTCTTGTCATCCCGGTCACTAGCCAGTTCTTTGTTCCAGCAGCTCCAGTGCTTGTTTGGGCTCTTTCATGGTATGCCTCGCAGTTCATACCGCCCGAATATCGACCCCAGATTTCAGTCGTACTTCTCCCTACTCTGGAATCCGTCTTGTATGGAGGAAACATTTCAGACATTCTCACTCGGTATACCAACCCCGCTCTTGACGTCCTCGCTTGGTTACCTTATGGTGTCATCCATTTTGCCGCGCCGTTCGTGGTTGCTACTGCGCTTTGGCTGCGGCGAGGCAATGCAGGAAAGGGAAACAACGAAGCCCTGAAGCTATGGGCACGAGCGTTTGGGTACATGAACCTTGCAGGCGTATTGATCCAGCTTGTTTTCCCGTGCGCACCTCCATGTCAGTTCACCTTTTACGACCTTTCATGTTGGCTAACGCAAATTCTAACAGGGTACGAGCTTATCTACGGATTAACTCCTGCCAACTATTCCATTCGTGGTGATCCAGGCGGCCTAGCCCGTATTGATGCACTGTTCCATTCCAGCGGTTATATGGATGGTTTTTCATCTTCGCCACTGGTGTTTGGGGCGTTTCCGAGCTTGCATTCTGGCTCTGCGACCATTGAAGCATTATTTATTAGCCACTTCTTCCCTCGACTTCGCCGGTGAGTGTCCCAAATGGCACGCCACAAGCCAAATCCATAAATAAGATTTTAACACAGATACATCTGGTGCTATGCACTCATCTTATACTGGTCTACCATGTACTTGACACAGCACTATCTCGTCGATGTGGTTGCAGGAACCTGCTTGGCTATTTTTGCGTTCTATTTCTTCCTCCCACGCTCTTTACGGACCCCACACGATAAGCATTCGCCCTTTGCTTCAACAAACCGTAGCCCTGTGTTTGTAAACAGGAGCCCGGGTATGAGGTATACAGACGAAGAGATGGGACTTTATTCCTAGCCCCATAGAAATAGACGATACATTGTTAGTATGTGGCCCCGGGTAATACAACATTTTCCACAGTAACCATTCAATAGGACCTTGTGGGATGGGCAACCTGAGTGCAGCGGTAATACATGGTTGTATTATAGCACATATAAGCAACAAGTAAACTGGCATTGAGGCACTGGCTCATGTGCATCAATGAGAATAGCCATTATACATGCTTTATGCCCGTTCTCCTGAGTGTTTTGACGCTGGTTTCCATGCAGTCTGCCAAATACGCGCACCAGAACATGTACCATCACATGACCGCCAACTGCTTGCCCCAGCAAACATATGTTGCCCCATAGGCTATGGTGATGCCCCTATGCTTTATAACAGCCAATTGGTGATCCCAAAAAACTGTTTGGGAGAGGAAAAGTGCACGTTTTAGCAACTGCTAGGCAAAGGAGCCTGTTACTGAGCTACACACCAAGGTCAAGGGAAGTGACGTCCCCCTGCTTTTTAGGAACAAGATAGAAGAAAAGCAAAAGTAAACGACGACTGTAGGACTCGAACCTACGCCCTCAGAGAGGAATTGATTTCTAATCAATCGCAGTAACCACTTTGCTAAGCCGTCTTAGTTTACTAAGCTAGACCAAGGTTCATGAATCTTAAGCCCCTGGGATATGGAGGCAAGAAGTCCAGGTAAACTTGCAGATAAATGTCAAATAATTGGATCTCACATTTAATGTAAAACCCAAGGGCAGGTCCCAGAGGGTGGAATGGCCAAAGGCCATCAGAAGGGTATCAGGGGTTGGACATGTGTGAGCGCATATACCCCGCATATACCCAGCAGCAAAAGGCAGATGAGCTGAAAAAGCAAACAGACAGGCACTGGTGGTCACCGGTGGTAGACAGCTGTAGAGGGAAGGCTGACTTTTTTCAGGACACATTTATTGAGCACTACATGGGTCACACTACACGTGTCCAATCTATACTTCTGTCAACCATGCCACATTTACAATGTATACGGGACCCAAGTTTGCTAGCCAGTGAATGTATGTAAAACTTTGAGCCCCTCTGGATGCAATAGGAGTCTGTGCGAGACACATTAATAGCTTGGTGTATAGTCAAATTAAAACCTAAGAATAGTGTTCGTGGGAACACACCCCAGCTCAGCCAGTGACAGGGCTACAACAGCAACCTTGCTTTTTCCTCACATGTACGCATCAGTTCAACATGCTTGACCGACAACTGCAATGTGGTGTGTTGGTGAATGGCATGAGATCAAAAAGACCACCGACCCTGAATGAGGAGCCCAGGCGCTGACCAAGGAGGGCAGGGTGTGATAAACTACACGAGTGCTGTGGGGTTTCCCAGCATCAGCGCTCATTATTGCCCTCGCGTGTTGGTACTGATTTGCAATACAGAGGCACCTTGGTCCTAGCATGTTCACAGATAAATTGCCAGAAGTTTGTAGGCTTCGTGAGAACCAAAGCTGGTGCTGGTCTAGACATGTGTAAGACAAAAAATACCCAAGGATGCTTGTTGAAGGTTAATCGTGCAGACAGTTATTGAGACACCGCGGGATGAAAGCCGGGGGTTGCTGGGTGAATTGGAGAATAGAGTAGCTCAGCCCGATCTGGGTTGCAGGCACCGCCGGTGCTGGCTCAGTGTTGAGCCATGTGTGGGGGCACCAGTGGTCGTGTGAGGGTGGTTGCCCCGAAACGCCGCATGTGCTCGAGACTCTCCCATTTAGACCACCGCGGCCGACACCAGCAATGCATAGAGCGCATAGAGCAGCTTGTGGAGTCTCAACTGCGGTAACCGACGCGTTCAGCTGTTTGGTGGGTCCAGGCCCCGCAGAGATCCCGTGCACGTGATACATGGTCCGTGCGCTATTAGCTATGACGTGACGGTGTAAAATCCCTGTGACGCAACGGTGGTCTGACGCATCCCCCCCTGTGCGACTACGCTCGACTCTGACGTCTACATCACTCGTCATGCCCAAGAACAAGCAAAACCCCTCTCCGCCGCCCGAGCCGGAGCGCGCGCCCTCGTCGGTCACCGACCTCTCTTCCGCTCCGTCGCCGAAGCAAAATCGATCTCCGTCGCCCGCTGCACGTCCGCCTACCCCCACCAGCGGCGATGACCGCCATCCGCCCGCCGCTGCATCCGGTGCCGCCGCCCCAGCCCCGCCTGCACCGCCTGCCGCCCGCCCTCCGGCCCGCCCGCCGATGCGCAACACGTTTGACCTCGAGCCCAATCCCTTTGAGCAGTCTTTCAGTCGCAGCTCCGGCAACTCGGTGCATACCCTGGTGAGTAGTTTTTCATTTCGCTCGTTATTATGCTCTCAATTTTCTGCCGCGTACAGGGCAATGGGAACCGCTCGCCTGGCCCAGGTCGTCGTACCTCCCCCGCTCCCAGCGGCACTACGCTCCCACCACCTGTTGGCAATGGTCCAGAGACACCCAAACCTATCTTACCGCCCTTGGCATCGCTTTCTTCTCCGGGCGGGCCGAGTACTTTCGGCCACTGGGGTTTGGGTACCTCTGGCCTCTCGGGGAGCTTACGAAGTGGTCCTCTTTCTCCAGCCCTTCTCAACGGCCCTAAGGATCAGGCTGCACGTGCTGGATCGATCGGAAATGGTGCGAGCGTGGGTGGCTGGGATCCGTCTCATCCAGCCTTTCGTACTGGTCTCACGCCCGATGTTGGTCGCACTGGTACGTTCATGCTGTCGATCGCGTCATACCTGCGCTTACTAAGGTTACATAGGTCTTACTCCGCTTGTTGGAGGGCCTGTGTCCTTCCCCCCGCCGTCACCAAATACGGCTGCCTTTTTAGCGATGGTGACCAATCACACGTCTGGTGTCTCCAACGGCATGACCGTTGGGGGTGCCCTTAGCGCTGACATGGTACCTGGGTCCAGCGCGACCATCACACCTGGTACTCTGTCCGCTCTGGTCAACAGCATGACACAGGTAGGCGGACAACGTCCCCGACCTGCGATTTTTTCTGACACGATTGTAGACTGCCAATAACCAAACCCAGCCACACCCCTTGTCCATGTCCCATCTTCCTGGTCGGTTTGGACAAAACAATAACCAACAGAGCGAGCAGCGCAACCAAACCCACTTCCCGCCCAACTCGTATCAGAACAACCCGACCGACCCGTACCAAGGCGCCGCTCATACCGCCGCTGCTGCTGCTGCGAACGGACTTTTCCTGTTGAGTCAGGCTCACCAAGAACTCACGAAGCGTGAAGAGGCCGCTCAGGCGGCTAGCCATGCTGGTGGGTCGAAACGTAACAGCGGCGGTTTGCCTGGAGGGCACACCAAACGTAAATCTACCGATGGCGGACCAGCGAAGCCTCCGAATAAAAAGACCCGCTCCACCCGTTCTAAGCGAGGCCGCCAGAGTGACGAAGACAATGATGGGAGCATGGACGGGATGGACCAGGATGACTCTGATGCCGAAGGAGAAATTTACGAGGTGGAGACCAATCCCAGAGCTGCTACTAAGCCGAAAAAGGCAGAGACTGAGGAGGAGAAACGCAAGAATTTCCTGGAGCGGAATCGGCAAGGTACACCTATTTCAAATGTTAAGCTCGGCATACATCTAACACATGCATAGCTGCGCTCAAGTGTCGTCAACGTAAGAAGGCCTGGCTCACTCAACTGCAAGCCAAAGTTGAGTATCTGACAGCGGAAAACGACCGCCTTACTTCCACGTTGACCGGTAAGCCCATTTGTGATACGATGCTTCACTCATGTGTTGACCCTTGATTTTAGGCATGCGGGATGAGGTCACAAGGTTATCAGCAATCGTGGTTGCCCATCGGGATTGCGGGCTTGGGGGAGTCGCTCTGGGCACTCAACTTGCGCATGGAAGTTCCAGTGGTGGACAACCAGGGGCACCCGTGAGCATCCCTGTCAGCGTCTCGCAGACCGGGGCTAGCAGTGTCGCGACCGTCCCGGTCAGCGCGGTTGGAGGCTCTCGAACCCGCTCCGGATATGGGTACTGATCCTCGGTTGATATCTACGCCTGTTTTATGCTTCCTGGGTTCGCCTCGATATCCCAGAATCGGTTCAGGTCGAGAGTCGATCAAAACTTGCGCCCCTGTGCGACGATCTGGATACCTTACCTGTTCGTGACTCTGCGTTTCTAGGCATCTCTTATGCCTGTTGTATTTCTACCTCACCCGCGCACGTCTGGATGTTGCGTTTCGCGCGCTCTCTTGAGCCACTGTCTTCTATTGATATCATTTTACAGAGAGGAGTTACAAGTAGCCTATGATAAACGAGCCCGTATACTACTGTACACTTTCTGTTGACTTATTGCGATGTTGTTTCAGCTCATATGTGGTGACCTTGAATATGAATAAAATTCTTCGACAACCCGCATCAGATTGGTGATCTCGATAGTGATCTTCTGCGACATTACCACCCGCCAACTTGTAGCGTAATCCACTGACCTGAAGCGCCGTACCGTAAGTGTTTCTTCGTTACGTTTTTAGGGCGGTAGGAAAACACCGTTGCGATGTGCTCTTACCTACGAGAGCTCTGGATCCTGTCGTCAGGTGTAACCATATAATTAACGTGAGCCTCCAAGACAGGAGTCTGGGTTTGTCCTAACCACCACCATCGTACAGGTACGCATTACCCCGGCTACACAACAGGAACTCATTTATATGACTCGACAGACAGAGAAAGGTCACATGGCCAACACACGACTCTCTCAAGGCTTGCGCCACCTGCTCAACCTTCGAGGCGCATCAGCTGTTCCTTCTCCACCCCTTCCTACTCTCTACACAACATTTGCAACTACACGCGATAGCGCCCAGACACCAGGGCTGAAAAACGCATGGCTGGCTGTCGCAGTGAGTGGCCCGGGTCGTTTGCAGAACGAGGGGGACTAATCACGGATATTTTGGCTAGACTGGTACTCTGCTTACAGTCAACTCGCCCGACTCAATCGGGCACTTGTACCGGTTTGCCACCCGACCCGCCGCTGGCGGCGATCCGCCGGCCCCTGGTCCCCTGAATGAACGAGTTACGGCAGCGGCGCTCATGCGCGAGGCTGGTGTCAAGTGCGGCGTGTTCGTGGGAGTGCCCAAGGTGCGTTACCATTGGTACTATATTTTTCCATCATGACACGAGATTAATACCTTGTTCTGTGGTATGCCATGGGGTTAGACTATAAACGGCCTCGCAGGCTTGCACCGGGCTCTCGAAGACGACGTGAAGGAAGCGCTGCCCACCATGAACCCAAGGTCAATAGAATACAGACGCGGCCCGATGGGTGCGGGACTAATCTATCCATCCATCCGTGCTCGGGTCATGTCCAAACAGAAACCAAGCCAGTGCTACTACAAATCAGGAAAACGGACTTAAACTGTTCAAATCCGTATACGACCCACACGCCGAGAAGCTTTTGGCTAAGCTCAAGAGTTACCATCCAGATTTTGCGGGTGAGTGATTATCTCGACTATCGTATCTCTGCGACCACCGCTCCGTCAACCGATTTCGCTCGTCCCTGTCCTGTAGGCTGGATCGTGGAACACGAGTACGGCGCGCTACTTTCGAATGTGCCTGGGCATGAGCACCTGTCGCGCACGCTCACATCCGCGGTTGCTGTCGCCAGTCTTCGCGCGTCGGGGGGTGTAGGCCCTCAGCTCGTATCACACGTGTATGGTCTGCTCAAGGCGCGCGGGTTCGATCCAGCGACAGCAACAGAGGACGACCACTGGCTTGCATCCGAGGAGGGCGCACGCTGGGTGATCGCAGTCGCAGATGCCATTTCGGACACCGTCGTGGGTGCACCGGTAGAACAGGAACGGCCCAAGCTTTGATGTGAATGCTACCGTGTATGCGTGCGATACAACCCAAAAGTACGTTTCGGCTTTTGCTTTTGATCCGTTTCGACGAGGCCAGATCGGAAACACGACACGACCGCCTTCGCAACCGTTCGTTGTCAACGAGAAAGTTTCAGAGCTCGTCTTCGGCGTACTGCCACAGTTGACAGCACCAGACTCCCGTCACTCGCTCTCCATTGTCCGGGGTGATGATCGCCAGTGATCGGCACCTTGGGCCAGATTTAATTTGGGCAAAGATCATGACGACACTGCGATTAGGGTTAGACACGAGCAAGTGTTTAAAGAATAAAAATGGCCGAGATTTTTCATTGCAAGGGATTCAGAACAATATAGTACAGGGCTAAGTCTCAAGCCGAAACCTTTTACAGTGCAATGCGAGTCGGGGAGACTAGGAGAGATAAACAGGGCAGCATATTTGAAAAATAAAGGGGCAGGTTTTATAGGTTGTACATCGACACCAGTCGATACAAAAGTGCAGTCACGCACACCATGTCCATCAGGGGCTGAAAAGGGGGGTCAATTTGGAATTGAGGACGGTAACAAAATACATACCGGGTGGAGCACAGTGCCGGCGCCAGCGCCCGTCAAGAAATGCATTTCTCCGTGAACATCACCAACGTTGAACTTGCGCACAGGCGTAGGGTGGTAGAATGCGATCACGTTATTGCGCGAGTCCATCAACTACGCATTCATCAAGACATAAGCGGTAGCTCTTGTGGCGCGTTAGCGCCTCAAAAGGAAAATGCTGCTCACCAGGAGATCTTGGTTTTCAGGGCTTGGAGCCCACCTATATGGGTAACCATCGGGCCCGTTGAATGTGCTGAGTGCGCATCGAGTTAGGACACATGTGTGGATCTGGTGCAAAACCTAAACTTACCGGCTACCAAACCCACCATCGGGGCGAACGAGGTCTGCCATCGGGAAGATCTGACGCCCTGTCGAACCAAGCACGAATTGAGTAAAGGATGCATCATGAGCCACTGGGAAAGTTAAAACTCACCGATCACAGCGCGTCCAAGGCCGCCGTTCGGTGCCCTGGTAGCCAAACGGGGTGTATGCTTTAGCCAAGCGGGTGAAACTACGAGTGGGATTGGCATACCATTCTAGTTTTGCGACACGGTCCTCCTTGCCTTGGCGGATGGCCTTGTGGAGAGTGGTGACCATACGGCCGACCGTGTTCTCAGTCGTGAAACGGTAGAGGACGCCCCAGTGGGTCGTGAACAGGCTAGATTCACGGGGGTCCTGAGAGGTCCACGAGAGAACTTGAGACTCCATTGCGTGAGATGAAAGCAGTAAGGGCGGAGTGCAAGGGCGGATGATAGGGATGAAACTGGTAGCTGGTGTAGTATGAAGAGGATCGGTTGGAGTGCTGGGTTGCAATGAGAGGTGGGAAGCACCTGAACACGAGTTTTATACCTCGAGGCTCTGGCGGCCTTGGAAGATGCGTGACTTGAAATGGCAGAAAAAGCAGACATTGTCGGAGGGCATGCGCTCAGTCACCATGTCAGCGGAGCAGCCATGCCGCATGATAGGAAGATCTGCTAGGGAGCGCGTTGCTTGGGCGAGTGAAAGGATCTAAACGCTTGCTGAGTAGGAGTTGGGAGTATGGGGCCGAGAAACTGTCAGAAACATGCTTCCGGGAGCCGGGGCGGTGAGGCGAGATGAACAACATGCGCGGTAACTGACACATGCATGCCACCAAAGCGCGATCGAAGCCTGGAGCGAAATGACAAGGCAGACACGCAACCCAGCACGCGAAGGACAATCAGGTCTGAGTGCGAAAGGATGGAGAAAGAAAGCAGTCGAGATGGCGACCAGGAAGGGGGGCTGAATGCAGGAGTGGTGGCCACAAAGATCGCCACCACACTCGATCAGCCAGGGCGCGCGCCCGCAGCTGCCATAACAAGCTGGTGCGAAATGAACAAACACGAAGAAAGGAGCGGGCGACTGGCGGCGCAGGCCGGGCGCACTGCAGGAGATCGACCCAGGGGTCGTGCCGCGGGGAACCAGCCCCTGAGCGCCCTTGATTCCATTCTATATATGACCACACCCGCCCCCAGGTGCGGACCGCCCGCTGACTCAGCGCTGGCGCTTAGTGGGAAGCCACAAACACCCGCGACGATTTACCAGATGTGGAAAGGAGCGCCCGTAGGACCGACTCACCAAACCATGTCCGCTCAGACAAAGGTCTGAACATTGGAACGCGCCGATGAGCGCGCGAAGTTGATCCTCTGTTGTCGCTCTGTTGTTCGCCCCGCGCGCTCGCCAGCAACCGTCTGGGGCCTCTTCCGTTTTCCGCGCTTGCTTTCTGCGTTGCTAGTTCAGGTCGATCCTCCTCAGGCGTGCGCAATCACCACGCGCGTATCTACGGGTTCTCGTTTTTGCGCACTCATGGGTATCTCCTTGTTGGTGTCTTTCACGCTGCTCCACAACGTTGCATATCCTAGTCGCCCTCTGCCAGCTGCAGCTTTTTCCGGTCTGCTGATGCTTTGCCGAGCACCGACACGAGCTCTGGACAGCCCCAGCCCGCCTCGCAGATCAGGCGTGCCTCTAGAAGCAGCACATGTAGTTTTGCAGTCCGCACATAGAGATCTCATCAACCCCCCACACAGGTTCTACCGCCAAATCCCCTCGTCGCGCTCCTTGCGCGTCTAGTTGTCACCAATCGTCTGGAAGCTTCCACCACTCACATCGAGCTTTCAGCTGCTGCCCAACTCACAACCCAGTGTGCATCGTAGGAAAATATTATGCCCTTCCCCCTTTCGCCGCATGCTCACCACATGTCGTCGCTATTACCCGAGTCTCTGCGCGCTCTTTGTCGCTTTTCCGCCGTCGATACCCGGTACCCATCCCGTGAAGCCTGCGCTTACCCTGCCGATTCATCTCGTGTCACACGCAGTTTAGGCGATTGACTTTATTAAACCTATTACCAGGCAGACGGTCAGGAAAACTCCGACAAGCCCATGGCTCTCCCCCGGGCCCCCCGGTAGGGTTAATTGTGGAGGTGCGTGGTTTTGGAACGTGATTCGGTAGACTGTAGCCATATCGGTATGGTGAAGCGATTGCTTCCCACAAGTCAGGTTTATGCGAGCCTAATTGGCTCCCCCTGGCAAGGCCTAGCACCTTCTTGAGCATCGCCACCACAAACTTAGCATCTAGGGGGACGCACCCAGGCAGCCTGGCGTTGGATCCATGATGCATGCGAGTACGTCACATCATGCTTGTTCCAACGCTCAGATCCCAGCTGAATCGAGTGCCGTTATCGCACTGACTGCCGTCGTCGGTTAGTCTTCCGGTATCCGACACGTGCAGCGCACCCCGCTCTGCATGTGCCGCGTTTTGGGGCGCGTACACCGCATCGTCACCTGACTCTCCTCGCTCGTCGCACGCACAGGCCTGGGCCTTGCTTTTGAATACCCGGTCATGCCCTTCCCGAGGGTTTCCGTGCTTGCCACGCTCCAAGTACATCGTGCCCTTCTGCCGTATCATTTCACGCCCGTTTCTTCCGTAAAAGCGACCGGTTCCAGCATCTCTCCGGACGTTATATCAGCACATTTGCCTGAGCGTCTGGTCGATCAACATCGATCGTGCGAGGAAGGGGAGCGATATCGAGCCACCACGTTCACTGGCCGGAACGCAGATGTTGCGCGAATCACACACGCGGTCCGTAAGAAGGTCTGTAATTATATCGCCATGCTGTCGCCTCATCGACGTTGGTGGTGGGGTAAAGTATATGAAACATTTCAAACCCCTCATTTCCACTGGTCACCGAGCCTGATTACACGTACGTATTGCACACTGAACCTGGGTGCATCTCAGGTTGCACGGTACAAACACAAGTCTAATCTGTTGAGTCTGAAATTTTGTGCTCAGTTGGTATTGCCCCGGAGCGGTGCTTTTTCAAAAACTGCGTTGCATAGCATAACAACACCCTGTACACGCGGTCTATCAGATCGCGCCTCATGCAAACGACGGTGCTTCCCATCCGATGAGACCACTAGGGCTATTGTTTTAACTCACTTGCACCGATCGCAAGGTCGCGCATTTACGTGGTCC